>JAJJWX010001489.1:0-220027 GCA_023529315.1 Papaver bracteatum | reverse complement strand
ACGGTCTATTTTTGAATGAGAAGTTGATCCCTATTTATAGCCAATGAATCACTGTGCCTAATCCGCAAATCTAATGGGAAGCGGAGAAAAAAAATCAGTCGCCTTTTCCGTCATTTCTTTCTTCTTTTCCTTCTTCTTCGTCTTTCTTCAATTTTTTAAATTGCCTGTGGTAGTTCAACAAACATGATTATGACATGTGGGTCCCACAATTACTGTTCATAGTACCGTTACTGTTAACCGTATTGTTACTGTTCACACCGATGTTATTGTTCACCGCGTCAAGAACATGATTGATTTGAAATCAGGCTCCTACCCAAGCTCCCTATCGTCCCCGGGAAGCTAGTGATGTATTCAAAATCAACAATCATTGTTGATCAAAATCCATCACCATCGTGATCATCATGATGACCACCATTAAAAACACTCATGCTCTTCATGAGAAAGTAGAAGAAGTTCCCTTAGTAATAAATCAGGTGCCTTTAGTAATAAATCGGGTGTCTTTAGTACTGTTGTATTTTGGCACCCCCTATTGTAAAAGATCTGACTCCCTATAGTGGTTGCTTTAAACTTGACTGCCCTTAACTTCTTCTGAGTTTTGTTTTGCTCATTACTTCTTCATACGAACTCAGAATAATTCCTTTTTTTCGCCATTGACTTCGTATTTTCCTCCTCTTCAATGTGATAGCAAGAACTCTTGGGTTTGAATGGGTAATGAAATGGGTAGGAGTAGTGTTTGTGGGCTGATTTAAAGGATATGGAAATCCTTGATTGTTCCATAAAGAATTTCCCTTGTATTCGGCTTCGAAGCATAAGTCTGATATTTTCCATGGAAGGTGCGAAATTGGGGTATCAACAGTTTCCCCTCTTTGAGAGTAATCTCTCGCGGTTGGAGAACAAAGTTGTAAACCCAATTTCACACTCTTTTTATTTGTGAAGAAGAAAGTCCTGATGTTGGCCGGGTTTGTCCCAGTTAAGCTTGTCAGCTCCATTTTCCTGATGTTTTTGAACCTTTGCGGTTGATTCAGTTGGATTGCCCTTTGTTTGAGCTGATTAAATGATTGAAAAAGGTTGATGAAGAAATAGCCTAACATTGGTTGGGTTTTTCCTGGTTGAGATTGTTAGTTTCTTTTATCATTTATGGAAATGCATCTTCTTGGCTTTCGTTCCACGCTTTGTCTTGACATGACTTGCTTTTCTTTCACGAGACGATTCTGATAAAGTATTATTTTTTTCAAATTTTCTTGAGGAAGTAATTAACCATTATTTCTTTATAAGATAGGGAGGAAGACCCCTCTTTAGGTATGAAACTCTTTTCTTTTCTTCAATATGTCGTCTAGGCGGATGGCTATCATTATTCCTAATCCTCCGACTTTGCCCGCGCTGGGTAGAAGACGAAGAGTTGGGGTTTTATATTACGTGGATAATCATGTTTTTGCAAGAATCCGGGAAAACCCTGTAAGTTTCCTTGTTGATCGAAATTTTCCTCTTCGTTTTCCATGTTTTCTTTTATTATTTCTCAACCATTGCTTTCTTTCACAGAATTACGCTTGGGCGCGTTTTCGTGGAGGGACCAGTGGCATAGTAGAATGGTGGATGGTGTTGATACGATGCAAATGTGTACGTGAGCTTGTACAACGGATCAGTTGGTACGACTTTATTGAAGCTTTGGAAACGTTCCATGATGGTGAGAATGCTTTAATCGTGGCAGAGCGATGGTGGGGTGATACTAGTTCATTTCACCTGCCACACTATGAGTTAACCATCACTCCTCTGGATTTCTTTATGATTACTGGCATCCGTGTGGGGATAGGAGCTCATGTCCCGTTGGGTGTAAACATAACAGAGGAGAATGTCCGAAACATGTTGGGACCACACTGTGGGGATATCTTCCCTAAGAATTGGTATGTCAGCTTAGCTGGCCTGAAGACGAATTTCTCGGTCCCTGAGCTGGATCTCACTGCTGACGCCTCAAAGGATAATGTTAAAGTTATTGAGGTTACTAGAGATTTCCTGATTTTTGTTGCAGGTCATACCTTCCTTAGCTCTTCTAATGGTTATATCAAATCAGGCTATCTGGCATCATTTTCTGACCTTGACTTGGTGAATTTTTACGATTGGGGAATTTGTGCGATGGCGCGACTTTACACCTATCTGTCCCGAGAAACACGCCTTCAAACAAAAGCCTTATGTGGATTCTGTCCCGTCTTGAATGTGAGTACATTTCTCCTTGCTTCAGTCTGACCGATCTTGGACCCCCTTTTTTAACATCCATACTTTTTCTTTGTAACAATATTGGTGTTATGAGTATTTTCCCCTTAGTCTCCCTCCTTTTGATACAAGCTTCGCCAATAGTCAGACATTTCCTCGAATGGCTAGATGGAAAGGTGCACTTCGAATCCACTCGAATGCATATACATGCCTTTGTTTGGAGGAAGCGACGGTTGAATCTGTAAGAAGCCCTCTTTTTTATTTTTATTTTATTATTAATATATATATATATATATACCTCCATTTTGATCGCATATTTGTTGGGACCCTTGGAAGGATTATCTGATTCGGCGTGATCAAAGAGCCATTCATGCCATGTTGTCTAGCATGCTTCGGTACTTGTTACGAGGCCCAGATTAATGTGCTTGGTATCTTGGTGACATATTTGGGAGACAAATTAGTCAACCAGATGCTACACCCCGTTTTCCTCCTCCCGATGTTACATGTTTTCCTTATGCGTCGTTTAGTGATATGGGTGAGATTTCACGCCAATCGCAGCGTTCCTATGAAGATTTAGTTGATCGTGGAATGAATTTTGATTTATATTGGAGATCGGTTTCTTTAGGTCCACCTCTTGATATCCAAGCTTGCCGAGAGAATCTTGTAGTGGGTGATCCGGGTTTTTCCCCTCGTCCATTATTGATGGGATCTTCAAGCAATGATCCTTCTCAACAAGTTCCATTAATGGTTTTCGGTCATCTTCTTCCAACATGGGACTTTCAAATACCTATCTTGAGGACTTCAAATGTGGTTCCAATTGAAGGTGGCCATGTTGACCGTGAAAACATTGTTGGTTTGCCTCTCCCGAACGAAATTCCCGAGGTGAAACACTGCTACTCTGCCCTTCTTGCCTTAATGACTTAATACTTTTATTAGCTCATTTCTCGTTTCAGGCTTCCAGACCTCTTCAAGAATACTTGATCCGTTTGGTGGATAGTCGTGAGCGCCAGTTGAAGTCGGTGGTGAATGAGATGTACAAGATCATGTTGAGATATGATGAAATCAGTAGAGAATCCCTGGGGAGGCAGGCACATATTGATACTCTTTCTGAAGAATTGTCAACTCTTCGGCTTCTTTACGAGGTAGACTGTTTTTTTCTTTATTTTCTTCTCTTTTTGATTTTTTTTTTTTTTGAACAGGGAAAAGGAGCAAGCGGATCGGATGAATGACCCTAATGGGTTGGACAAACCCGGCGGATCATGGAATTCATTTTGGTTTTCCCGAAAATTAGTTTGATGGAGCCCTAATCTTTCGTTGTATATACTTCGTATTCTTCTTCCTCGACCCTCAACTTCTTATTATTCTGCTTCTTTTCTCTACATATCCGCCTCTTTCCTCCATCTTTTCATCAGATCCTTCTTGTATGTGCCGGATCTGGACTTCGATCTTTCTTTTCTTAATCACCGTATTCATGTTCTTCTAATTTCTGCTTGTTTGGTTTATCGCCGTAGTAATTATTTATTGTTGGAATGTGCTAGATAGAGTTTGAGCGGATGAATAAATTACTCTATGAAGCAGTGTTAACTGAAGTGAGATGTCTTTGGTGGAATCTCAGTATAGATCTGTACAAATCCTCTTCTTTCTGTGCTTGATGATAGTGTATCTTGAGATCCAGACTAATGTTCGGCTCGGAGATGAAGATCTGATGATTTAGGGAAAGATGCAAGATCGTTCCATATGCATCTTCAAAATACGTACAAAGATAAATCCAGATTTCAAAGTTGAAGTCAGATTTAGATTTAGATGTATTCTGACAAGTACGGATGATCTGCCTGGGATGAAGATGTTTAGATCAAGTATGTCACATGGGAACTTTTACCACTATCACACATTGGTTTCGATCAATGGGAAATGGTGATGAAATTGGATCTCGGTCTAGACTCAGATAAAATCATCTCCTTTCCTTATTTGTTTTTCATTTCTTCTTCTTTGGTTTGCCGTCAGATCATTTTTTGTTTCTTGTTGTTGTTGTTCTTTTTTCTTTTCTTTTGTTTGTTTCTTGTTGTTCGTGTTTTTTTTTTCTCGATCTGATCATGTATCCTTCAGATAAGGAAGAGTTCATGCTTTTCATTGTTGTAGACGAAGATCTTGTAATTCCTTCATTTGTGAATGAAATATTTTCTTTCTGGTGGTGCTCTTATCCTTGGTTTGACTTGCACTGACTCTGCAGATTGTTGACTCCGGTGGAGAGACCATAACTCATATGACTCGTCGTTCACAAAAACTAAAGCATGATTAGAACATAATTAGACTCAAGATAATACTCAAAAGCTTTTGCCTCAGTTGCCTATTCGGTGTGTGCAAGGCACAATATCATCCTAAGGCTTTCATCATCAGCGTTTTTTTTTTTTTTTTGAAAACCAAAACCTTAGAAGTTTAATAACTTCAAAATACTGAAATTTTTATTTGGAGAGTTTGTCTCAGCTGCCTATCTGGTTACTCATAACACCATATCCAAATCCTAAGCTTTTCATCATCGACAAACTTTCCGTTTTTTTTTTAAAACAAAACTTTAGAAATCTGTTTTTTTTTTTTTTTGGAAACAAGGCCTTAGAAGTTTGATAATTTCAAAATACTGAAATTTTTATTTGGAGAGTTTCTCTCAGCTGCATATCTGGTTGCTCATAACACCATACCCAAATCCTAAGCTTTTCATCATCGACAAACTTTCCGTTTTTTATTTTGAAAACAAACTTTAGAATGTTTTTTTTTTTTTTTTTTTTTTTTTTGAAAACAAAACTTTAGAAAGCTTTTTTTTTTTTTTTTTGAAAAACAAATTGATAAAATAGAGAACAATGATAAGTGCTTGACAAACCAGTTGTTCTTTTGAGGAGGTGCAGGGATTGGTTATGCTGGGATGTTTCCTTCGATTAGGCATAATACCTATTGAGTTGATCTGCATTTGTGGGCCTTGGATGTTCTTCTCCATCTAGGTCCATTAATTGTACTGCCATTCCATGAAAAATCTTTTTGACAATGAATGGGCCTTCCTACTTTGTCTTGAACTTGCCCCTTGGGTCGGTGTGCTTTACTGGACGGATTTCTTTGAGCACAAGATCTCCTTCATTGAAGTTGCGTGGTCGTACGCGTTTGTTGAAACTGCGTACAACTCTGTTCTGGTATCCTTGAGAATGGCAGGATGCTGCTTCGTTGGGAATTAACATGTAGGTGCTTCTATCAGATGATTCTTCCCTCTTTCTGGCGTTGGTCTTCCAGAATCTCTCTCTTTGTTCTTCGAGGCACTGCTCCAAGTTCTAATTGATCAACTCTGGTCGAATCTTTAAAAAATGCTCGATGAAAGCATCGATCATTTCTGGACACGCTGCTTGCAGAGCTCGGTCGTTGGTTGAATTCCATACTGATACACTCCCAGTTAAGCTTTCGCCGAAGTATTGTTTCAAGTCCTCTTCATGCATCTTCAATGGTCTTATGTACCACAAGAATGACTTGAGGTGTTTTACGGGGGAGCCTTTACCATTATAGATAGGAAATTTCCTCCTCCTAGGAAATTGCAACCCTGATGATGCAATAACCATGCATTCCAGGATTGTCCCTTCAGTCCCATGGGTTGTCGTACTCTCCTTTTATTCTGGAACTTCCAATTCTCGTCCATCTTCCCTTTTATGTCCGTTGGGTTTGCCTGCGCTGTTAGTGGGAGATGGAGAAAAAATATGGCTTACCCATTCATAGACGGGATCCTCAGTTTCTTTTCCTTGGTCAGAACTTCTTCTTGTTACCACGGGTGTAATCTTTGCTAGTGTGCTTGGTGCTGGAACCTTTTATCCTCCCTTACGGATGAACCACTTTTGGAAGGACGGTTGATGACTCCAATCGATTCCTTGATCTTCTCGCCTTTTTCCAAATGTTGTAGAGTCTCGGTAGGTTGACTGATATCCCAGGCCAGTCGTATCAAATTCCTTTCTCTCAGGTATAGTTATTGGTTGTGTGGGCCCTTGTTGTCGGATCCCAATCCCCATTCCCGGAAAGAACTTGCTTTTCTGTAAAATTTTCGGAATATTTCGATTCCGGTATTTAAATTGACCTGTACAGCCGTGATGAATTGATGCTCCAGCTTTACTCTCATGTCGGATTTCTGCTGTGTAGTTATGAATTTATGGGATCATGTTCACTGAGATCTGATGGGACCTTATTTCATTTTCCCCATCATATCCATGTACAGTAATTAACTCATTTCCCATCCAGAATATGGCTTTCTAGTGAAGAGAAGATGCACCAATTCCATTCTTGTGCATCCATGGTCGTCCCAGAAGGAGGTTGAAGCTTGCGGAGATGTCCATTACAAGGAAAGTAGCATAGGTCTTTAATGGACCAACCCATATTTCAATGGTCAGTTCACCGATTCCGGTTTTCTTACCATTGTTAAATGCTCTGACTATCAAGGCTGATTCGTCGGCTTTAGTGATATGGCTCATGTCGACCCCCATCTTTTTAGCCGCTTTTAATGTGCATATATTGACGACAGAACCATTATCCATGAAGACGGAAGGTATGATCATATTTTCCCAACCAATGGTGATGTAAAGGCCTTTGTTGTGGTCTTTCCCCTCCGATGGCAGGTCGTCATCTGTGAAAGTAATAGCACCTGGTCTTGCAGCCTGGTCGATTAGGTGCACTAGTTCATTGGGATTGATTACTGTGGGAACATGCATCAAGCTTAGTGCCTCTTGTAGAGCCTGACGGTGACTGGTCGATGCTTCTAACAATCCCCAAATCGAGATATCCGCCTTTGTTCTTCGTAACAGCTCGATGAGAAAGTTTTCTTCGTTTATTGCTTCATGTTGATTGCTTGTCCTGATCCGAATTTGATTTCCCCTTGCTAGGACACCTAGGTTTTCATTCCGCAAGCTAGGAGGCTTGAACTGTCTCCCTCCCCTTGTTTGATGTTGTATCTGTAGTTGCAAGAAATCCCACACTACACCCTTGTTATGATTTTGCTATATTCAACTCACAATTGAATATTAAAAACGACACTTTATTATTTTGTTATCAGAAATGTTTACAAAAATGGAAGAATTCAAGATTACAAATATTCTCTTGAAATTTTTCTCTCCTCAAGACTTTCTTAATTCTCAAAAATACATCATCCTTTTCTGGACATATTGGGTCTCTATTTATAGGGTAGTTACATAATGGATGACAGCTAAGTTTTCCTCTTATCTCGGATTTGTTCTGCGATTGTACCGCGATAGTTACAATATTCATTCTCACAAGCTTTGTATCCATCGCGGGACAAACATGCTCTTCTCATGTTTTCTTCAATTGTCAGCTATTACGTCACTCTTTTGACTGGTTTTGTAACATTCGCCAAGTGTTGTTAAAAGCTTGCGGTAATGCTCACTGAGAAGCGTTGTTAATCTCGTAGAGAAGTATTATAGCGATATTCTGGTCTTACATCTTGCCTCTTCTCATGTCTTCTTTGCAATGTGGAGAGGATATGAGAATCTTCAGTTCTTCAAAGTGCTCGCAGCCTCTTTTCTTTCCATATTTTCTTCTCGACATTGTTCCATTAATTTAGCTTAACCGCCTACATGTGTTGTAAATTTATCTTTATACTGACACGTCTCTACTCAATAGGTTATTCCCCTTTGCCTATAAAAGGTAGAGTTAGACTTCAAAACTAATTTTCTTCTTTTATCTATCTTCTTCATCTGTTCATTTTATCTTCCGTCTGCAACTCTTCTTCTTCTTCATATTCTCCTGCTACTGTTCTAATGGAGTCATCAAGGTATGTTTTTTTGATTATAATCTCTATTTGATTCATTTTTTACTCATATTCTTCGATTTTCTCTATTTGATCCTTCATAACTCTCATATTATGTCTTTTCTTCAGTGGAACTATCCCTAACACCCAATCCTCAGTTCAAAACCCTAATGCTCGCAAAAGGCCAACTGATAAGAAGAAGAGAAGTTCTGCGAATGATAAGGTGGTAAGAAACACATCCTATTTCTTAATAACAATATTGTTGCCTCTGTTTCTTATTTAAGTTATTATTCGCAGAATGTCGAGAACATAGCTAATCCTCCCAAAAGACCTCGTCAATTTAAAGTTCTTGAGGCTGATTTCACCATCCCCACGTTAACATCTGCGAGAGTTACTCCTACACCCTCGCGATTGGATCCTCTTTCTTTTATCTGCGAGAATACCGCTGCCAACACCTCTATTTCTTTTGATTCTTTGACAAATCGGGCTCCTGAAATTGCTGTGACTGAAATTCCTTCTAGCCCTTTATTGCCTTCAACTGTTGTTTTTCCCAATACTCCTCCTTCTGATAATACAACCATCGCAAATGACTCAAATCTTCAACTTGTCCTCATTACTACTTCACCCTCTGCATCTCTTCCTCCATCAAATGAAACCTCTGCATCAACCTTAGCAGGAGTTGATGTTGCTTTTAAAATTTTATCTAATATTTTAGATGATGCTAGAAAATATTCTACTGACTCTCTCCAATATAAAGTTTTCGAGACCTTACTCAAATATTTTGGCTCTGATAATACTGCTTCACGAGCATCTTTAGAAAATGAAGTTGAAGCTCTAAGAAAAAGCCTTCAAGTCAAAATTTCTGAATGTGATACTCTGAACCATATGCTTCGCAATTCTTCACTTAACTGCGAGAACCTTCGCAGAAAAAATGACGAGCTGAAAGGTACAATTTTCTTGCCTCTACTCTTTTGTATTTCTATTTTGATTTCATATCCTCTGTACTCAAGTCTCCTTCTTAAATTCTTGGTTCATATATTAGTTTCAAATCGGACTCGTTTCATGGAAAGACTTAAATTTGAATCTATTGCTGAAGAAGCTCGTGTTGAAAGAGATTCTTGGATGGACCAGTATAATAGACTAGATAATCTCTACACATATTCGATCGATCAAATATATAATCTTACTAATGAGAATAATCAACTATCGCAAAGTCAAAATTTATTAAGTAATGAGGTTACTCGTCTCTCATATTTGTTAATCAAGTCTAACTTGGCGATAAAATCTTTATCAGATGAAAATAGAACTTTATCCCAAGAGAAACATAGATTTTCAAGCTTGATGGCGATTTCTTCACAGCAATTGAGTAATCTACAAAGAATATGTGATAATCAAGAGCGATCTCTTCGCTCCCTTAAGGATGAACTCAAGGAAGTTACTGAATCATCTGCCGCGGAGAAGGATAAACTTATTAAGGGTAGATTAAATCTTAGTTTAAAGGACAGCGAGCTTCAAGACCAGTACTCCCAATTAAAGAAATCTCATTCTTTATTAGCAAAGGAAAATTCGTATCTACACTCCAAAGAAGAAAACATGAAATCTCTTCTGAAGGGTATGGTTGGCGATAAATTTGATGACGCTATGAATCAATGGGAGAACTATTTCTTTACATTAATCCAAAACTTAACCTCTCAAAAAGAAGGTAGTCAATTGACTGCCTCATTTGTTGATCTTTCTGTCAAATTTTACGTTATGTTTCTTGCGAGATCTTTATCTGAATAATATTTAATTATTTTTGTTGCTCGCAGAATCTGAAAGAAATCTTCATTCCACCATCGCTGATCTTACTGATAAATTGGATAAAGTTCGTAAAGAAAACAAGATTCTCACTTCTGATCTTGTAGAAGTTCGCGATAAGGCAGAGAGAAGATTTGATTATCTCGAGTACTCCAAAAATATAGAAATTAGAAATCGTGACAGAGGTTTCCTTCGCAAGGTTCACCTTAGTGCTGAAGTTCTTGTGAATGATATTCTGATATCCCATTCTCTCCCTCATGTATCTGTTCCTCCTCTAAAATTTTATGATGATGAAATCCCTCTTCCCATGGACAAGGAGTTAGAAGATGTACCCGTTGAAGAAAATGTTGAAGAAGATGTTGAAGAAGATAAACCAGAAGAAAAAGAAAAAAGTTCTCCCAGTAAAGGAGAAATTCGTAATGAGAAAAATGCTGGTGATGTTGATAATAACAGTAAAAATCCTGAGTCTGGCGAGACCATCGCTGAAGCTTGAATTTCATTTTTACTTTATTTTCCTTCTTCTTCCTTACGAGCAATGTAACTTTTGCAACTTTTAGAATTCAACCTTTAATTTTTGTTTACTTTGAATATTCTCAAGGAAGATAATGAGATCTTATTTATTCATTCCCCTACTTTCCCTTCATTAACTTTCTTGATATGTTGAATTATTTCCTGTATCTGCTTGTGAAAGTAGGAATATATCGGCGATGTAATGAATTCTTGCGATATTCTGAAAAATTCCGAAGAAAGTTGCCTTCTCATATATTCTTCCGCGAGGAACAAGTATTTCCTGCATTCTGAAATAGTTAATGTTTAATATTATTCTGTTGGTCTTATTTTTCCTTCCTAGTTAAAGGTCTTATTTTGCCAAACTTTTCTTTCCGCGACAAAATCGCAGGACGTCTTTACATTTGTATGTAAAAACCCATTGATCGTGCCTTATCCTTGTTTCTTCGAATTTTCTGCGACAATATGACAGGTCTATATTCTCTTGCAAGAACAAAGTCCTATGACATTGCCATCTTGCGATGAAATCACAGGACGTCTTTACACTTTCGTGTAAAAACCCATTGATCTCATCTTAACTTTTCTATTTTGGCTTGTTGCCTTGATATATTTTTCATCACGCGACAATATGACAGGCCTAAATTTTCTTGCGATCATAAAGCCCCATGACATTGCCGTCTTAAGAAACTTATCAGCTCCCTAATGGAGGGTGCCGCCCTTATCTTCCCCCTGGTTTCCCCTTCAAGATGGGCACATCGGCCATACAAGACTAGCTCCTCCCATCCAGATTTGCCAACAACCAGTTGTTTTCCCAGCCTCTTGTCCTTTATGCCTATATGGCTTATAGTTACAAGACTACACCCTAAGTTGGGTTTTCTTCCGGCCGAGTGCATCATAGCCAAGACTTGCCAAGGATGGCCAGGGTAGTTTCGTACGCCCCGGGCACCCTTGACTCAACCGTGTACCTCGGCGCCTTGGTCATACTCTACACTCCTTAGAAGAGGTTCTTAGTCGTCCAACCTGGGTATAACCTTATATAGTTGGAAATCCAAAATCCCTCTCCTGGATAGGTTTTCTTTAACCCCAACATCTTCATGACTCAGGTTCAAACAGCGGTATAACCTTATCCATGAGTTATGTAAAGAGATACCCCCTTATATGACGCACTATTAGGTCTTACATTTGCCTCTTGCGAAATTTTATTCGCGAACTAGGGTGCACGCATAAAGGTTCGTCCCATTCTATTAATCTCTGCGAAATTTTATTCGCCTTTCTTGCGATTATGCTCTCAGATCTTTTTTTGCTTTGTTATCAGAAGAATTTCGTAGTTGTAGTAGAGAAACAAAAATTTATTATTTGTTTCATCATTCAATGTACCAGTATCTCTTATCTTGCAGAAGTTGTCATTGATAATACTTTTTCAGAAATAGTCTATTCCATGGTCTGTCAAGTCTTTGACCAACATCTCTCCCTTCAAGGTACATTAGTTTGTATTCCCCAGTTCCAACTATCTCTTTAATGATGTATGATCCATCCCATTTTATTGCCAACTTTCCACCATTATCTCGCTGATAACTTGGTGTTTCTAGCAGCACTAAATCACCAGGTTGAAACTCACATTTCTTAACGCGTTTGTTGTACTCGCGAGCTAATCTTCGCTGATAATTTTCCATATGTTGTAAAGTATGTTCTCTCTTTTCTTATAATTCGTCTAATTTATTTAAAATCATTCCAGCACTTAGATTTATTTCCCAAGCCTCTCCTTTTGTTGTAGGAATAGCTACTTCTGTTGGTAACACAGCTTCAACTCCATATGTCAAAAAAAAAAGGTGACATTCCAGTAGCTTCTCGTCTAGTTGTATTGTAAGCCCATATTGCATTATGCACTTGCTCGCACCATGCTCTGTGATACCCTTGTAGCTTCTTTTTTAGGATGTCTGCGATTTTCTTATTAGTTGCTTCAGCTTGACCATTTGCTTGTGGGTATAAAGGAGTAGATTTTCCACATTTTATCTTAAATGCATTGAGGAGTAATTCTATATTCTGTCCTTCAAATTGCTTTCCATTATCAGACACCAACTGTGCTGGAATCCCAAATCTACAAATTATATTCTCAAATATGAATGTAAAAATATCTTTATCGCGGATATGTTGTACTGCCTTAACTTCTCCCCATTTTGTGAAATAATCTGTTGCGATAATTAGATATCTTCTTTGTCCAGAACCAGGCACAAATGGTCCCACAATATCTAACCCCCATTTCCCAAAAGTCCATACACTTGTTGAAGATGATAATGGTGCTCTTGGTGCATGTATCTTCTTTCCATATCGCTGGCAATCTTCCCAACACCTTGAGAGTTGTTTTGCATCTTCATGCATATATGGCAAGTAATAGCCTTGCATTTTTGTTCTATATGCCAAAGATTTTCCTCCACTATGATTACCAGCATCACCACTATGCAACATCTTCAATATTTTTTGTCCTTCTTCCCTCGTCAAACATCTTAGCGATGGTCCACTAAAAGATCTGCGATATAATACTCCATCTCTTAATTCATAATTGGTTGCCCTACTTTTTAATTTATGTGCCTCCAATCGATTTCTTGGGAATTATCCTCTTGCCAAGTATGCATGAAGATCTTCTCGCCAATCTGTAATATTGCTCTTTAATTTTTCTTCACCAATTTCTACCATCATCACATCTTCCTCTTCTTCTTCCTTGTTTATCGCTGGTAATAAAAGTGTTTGAATTTTTATGCACCTCGCAGCTGGATTTGTCACCATACTGGATATGAAAGCAAAAGCATTTGCGAGCCTATTATCTTTCCTTGATATGTGTCTCCATTTTATTTTTGGAATTTTCGCAGATAATTCTTCGACTAATCTTTTATACTTTCTTAAAGATGGTTTGTTTTTTGTGTATTCTCCTTTTATCTGGCGAATAACCAACTGTGAATCGCTAGTGATTCTAGCATTTTCCAACTTCATTTCTGCAGCAAATTTTAAAGCATGAATCACGGCCTCATATTCTGTCTCATTATTAGTGGATGCAAATTCCAATCTAAATGAAAAAGATGTTTTCTCTCCTTCTGGTGAAATAAAAACAACTCCAATCCCATTTCCTTCTCCATTTGATGATCCATCCACCAATATCTCCCATCTGTCGGGTTCTGTTAATAGTTCTTTTGGATCTTCATGTTCCTCTTCTACATCCATCATCTCTTCCACAGCTTCATCATCTTCTAAAGGAAATTCAGCTAAGAAGTCTGCGATAACTTGTGACTTTGGCGAGGATAAAAATTCATATTGGATATCAAAGTGTCCTACTTGTGCATTCCATCTCTCAACTCTGCCTGATCTTTTTGAATTTTTCATTACTGACTCAATTGGAACTTTTGTTAACACTTTGACCTTATGTGCTTGAAAGTAGATGCGAAGCTTAAAACTTTCATGCACCAATGCTAGAATTAGTTTCTTAATCTTTGAATAATTTATCTCTGCAGAATTGAACGTTTTGCTGATGTAATAAATTGGTTTTTCTACCCCTGCATCTACTCGCAGCAACACATCACTTAGCGCATATGTGGTTGTTGCAAGATAAATCAATAGTTCTTCTCCCGGTTCAGCTTTCTGTAAGATAGTTATGTTCTTTTATTCCTTGAAAAGACTTTTCACATTCATCTGTCCACTTTAATTTTGTTCCTTTCTTGAGTATATCGAAAAAATGTTTGCACTTGTCTGAAGATCGTGAGATGAATCTTCCTAGCGAGTCTAAGAGTCCATTCAATTTTTGCACATCTTTTACCGTCGCAGGCGTTGGCATATCGCGAATTTCTTGTACTTTTTCTGGATCAACTTGTATTCCTTCTTTTGATACAATATACCCCAAATATTTCCCTGAAGTTACTCCAAAAGTACACTTATCGGGATTCACTTTAATATTAAATTGTCGCATCTGATCAAAAATCTCCTTCAGATCTTGTACATGATTCTCAGCTTCTTTTCTTTTAATCAGCATATCATCTACACACACTTCTAATGTTTTGTGGATCCACTTTTCAAACACCTTCTCCACCATTCTTTGATATGTTGCACCAGCATTTCGTAAGTCAAATGGCATATTTGTATAACAATATAATCCTCTTGGAGCAAAAAATGCGGTATGTTCTTGATCTTCTTCAGCGAGAGGGATTTGATTGTATCCTTTATATCCATCCAACGATGATATTCTTGCATTTCCCGCTGCTGATTCAACCATCTGTGGGATATCTGGTAACGAAAAACTATCTTTAGGACAAGCTTTGTTTAAATCAGTGAAATCTATGCAAATTCTTATCCCCTTGTTCTTCTTTGGGACCACCACCATATTTGCAATCTACTCTGGATATTTTGCTTGCCTTATAATTCTTGCGTCAAGCATCTTCTGTAATTCTTCTTCTATTTGAGAATGATATGTTGTTGCGATTTTACTTATTCTTTGCTTAAATGATCTTATGTTTTTGTTGATTTCTAATTTATGACATGCTATTGAAGGATCTATCCCTGGAATCTTAACCATGCTCCACGCGAAGATATCTTTATATTCTCGCAAGAGATTTATAGTTCTTTCTTCCTCATCCGCCTCCATTCTAGTCCCAATTTTCAGTATTTTAGGCTCTTCTTCACTCCCAATATTTACTTCCTTTATTGGTTCTGCTGCAACATAACTGGCTTCAGGTTCTCTCATTGGTGTTGGTGTTTTCATAAATCTCGCGAGTTCATCTCCTTCTCGCGAGATTTCGCTGGGTATTCCTTTTCCTTCTTTTTACCTTATCGCGTAAACTTTAAATTCTTATTCCTTCTTTGTTTCTCTCGCCAATTTCCTACGAGCCTTTCGCAGCTTTGGATGTTCTTCATAATTTCTTACTTCTATTTGGTAACACGATTTCGCAAAATATGTGTCTCCTCTAATTTCTCCAATTCCACTGAGTATAGGAAATTTGATGCATTGATGCAATGTTGATGCTACAGCCTTGATTGCGTGTATCCACGGTCTTCCTAATATCATGTTATACGGTGATTCCACGTCTACCACACATAACGTTATTTGTGATTCAATCTCCCCTAATGGAATTCGTACCACTATCTCGCCTTTAGGATTTGTTAAAGATTTTCCAAAGCCATGAACATGATATGTTGAATAAGAAATTTCTTCATCCTTATATCCCATTTTCTTAAAAGTATGATAAAATATTATATCTACTGAACTTCCTGCATCCACCAGAGTTCTATTCATAGCCCATTCTTCTATAGATTTTATTGATTCCTCATTTCTCATTGGTATAGTGGATACTGTGATTACCAATGGAGATGTATGAATTAGATTTTCTTCTGGTATTTCTGCTGCTTAAAATGTGATCTCCTGCTTTTCCCAATCTTTCAATGGTGATATTTTTTCAACCGTCATAATTTTCCTTCCTTCAAAATCCCGTTTATGTATCTTCCCCTTAATATTTTCATGAAATTTATCAATCATTGTTCTTGTTACCATACCACACTCCAATTTTCTACAATCCTCTTTGATGCTAATCATCCTTCCTTCAAATATCTCACTGATTTGTTTTATGATTTTATTAATCTTGAACAATTCTTGTCTTCTTCTTCACCCTTTTCTATGATTTTGCTAATTCAATCCCTATTTCGGGCGCCAAAATATAGTTGCAGGAAATCCCACACTACACCCTTGTTATGATTTTGCTATATTCAACTCACAATTGAAGATTAAAAACGACACTTTATTATTTTGTTCTCAGAAATGTTTACAGAAATGGAAGAATTCAAGATTACAACTATTCTCTTGAAATTTCTCTCTCCTCAAGACTTTATTAACTCTCAAAAATACATCATCCTTTTCTGGACATATTGGGTCTCTATTTATAGGGTAGTTACATAATGGATGACATCTAAGTTTTCCTCTTATCTCGGATTTGTTCTGCGATTGTACCGCGATAGTTACAATATTCATTATCGCAAGCTTTGTATCCATCGCGGGACAAACATGCTCTTCTCATGTTTTCTTCAATCGTCAGCTATTACGTCACTCTTTTGACTGCTTTTGTAACATTCGCCAAGTGTTGTTAAAAGCTTGCGGTAATGCTCGCTGAGAAGCGTTGTTAATCTCGCAGAGAAGTATTATAGCGATATTCTGGTCCTACAGTATCTCTTCACATTTTTCTGGTAGTCGTTCTGAGTATACGATTTTCCCGCTACCTGCAATTGTGAACAATGGTTTTTTATTCATCATACGGATATTGGCGTCTGGCGCACCTTTCGTCGATTCCCTTTTGTTCTCAGCAACAATCCTAGAGGCTTCGCTTGTTTGGACCTTCTTCTTTTTCGTACGGTCCAATATTAGGGATGGTTGGCATGTTTTAGTGTTGTCCGCCCCAATGAAGTTGATTCCCTGATGCACTAGAAGTGGATTTTGTCGTATATTAGGTTGCTTTGATGCTCCCTCGATGATTATCTTGTCGTCATCCAGTAAATCTTGGATAAGATATTTCAGGAGGAAACATGAATTGGTATCGTGCCCCGCACTCTGATGGTAGTCGCACATTTTTTACTCGTCGTAACCCCAAGGTTTGGGGTTAGGTACAAGTTTAGGATCCCAGAGTTGAATTAATTTTTCCTTAACTAACATGGGAAGGAAATCGCTAATTTCTCAATCTAGTTCGGAGAATATACGATTTCGGCTCCACCTTTTCTCGACATATTGTTGTCCTTTGTCTTGGCGGAATGTATTGGTGATCGGTGCTTTCCATGCAGCCCTGATGTAAGTAGGCGTCGCAATGGTTGGGTTGACATAATTAATTTCCTTCTTCTTTGTCGAGATTTGCCCTATATTTAATCCGTAGTATACGCCTGTTTGTGGGAGAAAAATACTTCTGCCGGTTTAGGTAATTTTGGGTGTGTGTGTGGATGAGAAGTGAGTTTAAACCTTCAACAAATGTGCTGCACGATGAGCACTTTGATTTGAGAGATAATCTATACAATTCTGGCCTAAACCAAAGACACGGCCGTTCCAGATTTGTTTTGGTCACAGGTGAAGAATGTGAGGTTGATATTAGGGAGGGAATCGAAGAAGGTGTTGAGAGTATGAAGATGAAGGCTATTTGGTGACTTGTTAACAGAAGGTTGAGCAGGCTATAAAATGTTGCAGGCATGCTCTGGATGTTGAATACGATGGTATTAACACTTGGTTTTCTGTATTGTTCGGACTTCTGTTTTGGAAATAGGGAGGAGAACCTATTTATACAAGTCGATAAGCCTTCATTACGTCTCTCGTGGGAAAGTGTAGGAAGTGGAGTGATGGAGGAAGTGGAGTTGTGTGTTAGTGCCACACGGTTGCTTGCCCACTTCTCCTATCATCGCTAACCGCCCATGTTTCCCTGACACGATCTTGTGATGGCGTGTTGCACGCTGTAAACCGCCAGACCAATACCCCAGTTTGTATCCCCCAGTTGTGACGTGATTAATGTCTCGAGTGTGTGGATCGCGGGACCCATAGAAAATAGTGCAGGGTGAACCGTGAACTTGGTATAACATCGCATGCAGCCATCTTCAGGTGACCGTTTAGAGGCTGTATAGACATGCCATGCCTTGGTCGGTTACCCTGTGAAGAAGAGTGACGGATGGTGGTCATGGTGATACCTTGTTTGCTGGTTGATTCGCACCCTAAGTCATTCGTCCAATCTTGCAAAGTTGGACGGACGAGATGGCTCGTAGCCTTGATTGCGACCGTTGGATGGGAGGCGCGCATGCTGCCTCTTTCAGCCCAAACGTTTGCATGCTTAGAGAATTCCAATGGAGGAACCGATCAGCCCTGCATGGAGGTGGTACAATGGTGCTCACGCCCATGCCTGCTTGACTCGCAAAGATTTGATCTAAGCCACTCGACTCAGGTGGCAAAGACGAGTGGTCGAGATTAGAACTTATGGAGGGGCCGTGACATGTTGCCTTTGGGCGCGCGTACTGAGGTGCTCGTATATCACTGACCTTGGACGACCGGCTAGGCATGAAGCCGGGCCCACGGTGGTCATGCTAGCATGCTTGGTTCCCTCTAAGTCTCCATCTTGGCCTTCTATCCAAGCCTGCGAAGATGGACGCTCGAGATGTTTCTGCGTCGCAAACCCTAATTAGGATTTTGGACCGGCCACTTTGGGCGATCGGTTTTGGGTTGCGTGCGACTCCTTTGGGGAGACCGACCATGTATGTAACATCTTGGGTCGACAGTGAGCATGTACATGCTTGCTCTATGACCCTAGGCGCAATCTAAGCCATCCAACTATGCCTACGAAGTCGGATGGTCGTGATCATTTTGGATCTTCTCAACCTGCATAAGGCGTTAATCTAGCCTTGTTTGGGCAATCGTTTCTTACACCACGGCTTGCCTATGAGGGAGTCGGTCATGTAAGTATAAAGTAGGCCCGCCAATGGTGTACCATCACTTCACTACTTGTTTTAGGGTATAATCTAAGATGTCCAACTATGCCTGCGAAGTTGGACGTTCACGATTAAAAGGAACCCTAGCCGTGCGTCATGCTCACTTTGAGCACACGTTTTGGAAGGACCAACTGTAGTTGGTATTGATCGTTCGGTCATGTATGAAGGTGGGTCCGAGGTGATCATGGTAGCATGCTCAGGACCCCATGAATCTATATCTACACCCTCCATATATGCTTGCGAAGTTGGACGGATGAGATATATTTTTGGGTTTGTTTTCAGCAAGTGAGACTAACACGGGTAGTCTTGCATGCGTTCAACGGGGCTAGTATAACCTGCCGTCAGGTAGCCTACGGGTGTTTGCATGTCGAACACAAGACTTTAATTAAAGCATTAATAGTAATGCTATATACCTACAGAAAACCGGGATGGTTGTTACATGCTCCGTCGGGATGGTTGCTACATGCTCCGTTCTGTTTTAATTCTCAGGGATGGTTGCACATGCTCCAATGAATTAATATGGCGAGAAGTATTCATCGCCCGAAGTCTTTATCCTTTGCAGGATGTCAGCTTACAAAAATTGGCTTTTTACAATTTTAGCCTTTAAATAGAAATCCACCATCAACATTAAGTCCCCTGCCTAGCATGAAATGGTTACACTATTGTAGGGTAGGCATGAGATGGTGACAGTTCGCACAAAAATAACTAAGGCTAGGGTAAACGTACTTTTACCACATGGGGAGGGTGCTCGTGCCGAATACCCTGTAGCGCTGGTGGAGTTGTTCCTGTAGTTCCACGCAGAGGAATAGCTTCGACCCATTTTGTGAAGTATTCAGTTGCGGTTATAATATATTCATGCTTCTTTGATGATGGCGGGTTGATCTTTCCAACAATATCAAGTCCCCAGCTATAGAATGTCAACGGGCTGCTTATCAAATGTAGGGGAGTGGATGGTGCATGGACGAGGTTCCCGTGAATCTGGCATTTGTGGCAGCTTTGAACGAAGGAAGATGCATCATCTTCCATGGACGTCCAGTAATATTTCTCGTGTATCTGGAGAAACAATTTCTTATTTCCTTAATGTTCTCCTTCATGCATCTCTTTCAATATTGTTGAGATTTCTCCTTCGGCCAGGCAGCGTAGCAGATCACCTCCAAAGATTTTTCGGTACATAATCCCCTCGTGGAACACGAAACGCTTCGCTCTCTGTTTCATTATGACTGCCTCTTTTGGGTTAGCATGAACTGTGCCATCACGAAGGTAGTTAACATATGGCTGCCTCCAATCCCCGGTGTGATTTATGTTGAGTACCTATAGTTGATGAGGTGGTGCCTGGCAGTTTGAGCAAGACTGTTGGAGCGCTCGAGACTGTGTCTCCATTTCTGGCCAATAATAGCCTAAACGTTGGAGGCGTCGATAGAGTGTCACCACCAATGTTTGTCCACAAATCTCGTTGTGAACACGGTCAAGTTGCAGCTGTGCTTCTTCCTCCCCGAGACATCTTGATAAGGAACTATCCGGGTTTCGGTGGTATAACATGCCGTGGAGCATAAATAAGTTCTGTAAGGCTTTAAGGCTGACCTTTTTTTTTTGAGAAAGTGAACTGCTAAGATCCTGAATGATCGTAGTCCTCCAGTCACAGGTTTCAGCATCCTTGCATCGTGAGAGCCATGTTGATTCCACTGTCCTTATTTTCACCGTCAAGGTTTCTTCTATGCCTTCGAACTGCAATTTAGAAGCTAATGTTGCCAGGAAATCAGCATGCCTATTTTTGTTGCGGCTGACATGAGTTATGGTTGCGTCAGCGAAATAGTTCAGTAGTCTCTGAGCTTCAAACCGGTATGGAGCTAGAGTTATCTATTTTAGTGCATACGCCCCGTTCATCTGATTAACCAATAATTTGGAATCGCCTCTTATTTCCAAACGTGTGGCTCCCGCCTGCTTGGCTAATAGCAACCCTATAAGGAAGGCTTCATACTCCGCTGAGTTGTTAGTGCAATGAAAATCTAACTTGAAGGAGTGTGAAAAGACTTCCCCAGTTGGAGATAATAGGGCTATGCCTGCTCCTCCAGTATTGTTGCTGGGAGTAGCGGATCCGTCAAAATATAACATCCAAGCTTCCTCTTCGACAACAGAGATGTCCGGAAACTCTCCAGGCAGGTCTTCATGCAATGATGTGGTACCTTCTCCAGGGAAAGATGCTAGTAAATCCGCGACAGCCTGACCCTTAACAGCTCTGGGCGGAGTGCACGTTATGTCTAGCTCTGACATTTGGAGGAGCCACTTGGCAGCCCTTCCCATTAGAACTGGTTTCGACAGTAAGAACTTCGCGGGGTCTGATTTGGATATGAGCATTACCTTGTTGGATAGTAGGTAATTCCTGAACTCCTGGATGGAATGTATCAATGCTAGGCATGCTTTCTCTACTCTCGGGTATATGAGTTCAGCGTTCCTCAATATTCGACTGAAGTAGTATATAGGACGTTCGACTCCCTCATCATCCTCTTGAGCCAGCAATACTCCAACGGCAGTGTCACTGAAGGAGGTGTAGAGATATAATGGTCTCCCTTGAACAGGATACTTCATGATGGCTGGAGACGACAGTATGTGCTGAATTTTCCGAAACGCTTCCTTTCCCATAAAACTTTTCAGTTCCTTCACGGTTCGAGGTGGCGGCATAGTGAGGATGGCTTGAGTTTTAGATGGGTCCACCTTGATTCCCTCAGCAGTCACTTCAAATCCCATAAACTTTCCAGAGGAGACACCAAAGGCACACTTCAAGGGATTCATCCTCAACTTGTACTCACGACACCTCTCGAATACTTGTCGCAAGACTTCTGTGTGTTCCGTCCGGGTTTTCGATTTGACTACTATGTCATCTACGTAATCTTCAACTCGTTTATGCATCATGTCGTGAAAAATTGCTGTCATGGCGCGTTGATATGTCGCGCCGACATTTTTCAAACCGAAAGGCATAACTGTATAGTAAAAATTTCTGAGAGGAGTTTGAAAAGCAGTCTTACTTGCATCATGCTTGTACATCCTTATCTGGTTGTAGACGCTGTATCCATCCATGAAGGAGAACATGCCATGCCCGCTCGTGGCGTCTACCAACATGTCGATGTTGGGTAGAGGAAAGTCGTCCTTGGGCAGCACTTGTTTAAATCTCTGAAATCTACACAGCATCGGATCTGCCCATTCTTTTTCTTTACCGGAACCACGTTATCCAGCCAGGTTGGATGGTGGATGGTCTTGATGAAGCTGGCAGCTAGTAATTTCTGGATTTCATATTTAATCTGATCTTCCACCTCATGTCTGAATTGTCTTGGAGACTATTTGATAGGCTTGGATCCAGGATTGATGTGCAGGTGATGAGTAACCAACCTTTCATCCAGACCAGGCATTTCATCGTACGTCCAGTCGAATATATCTTGGTATTCTTTGAGGAGTTGCACAAGATTCGTATGCTCCTCCGTGGACAGAGTGGAACTAATGGAAATGGGCCTGGGAGACTCTTCACTTCCGATGTTAATAGTTTCGAGTTCGTCAGTTGTAGAGGTGGTACCGTCTTGCAGCTGTCCAGGGGCGTCCAATACCTCTTCTTGTGGGTTTCCGTTTTGACAACATTCTATTAGGCGGAGAGACCGAGCATCAGTATCTCCTGTTAATTTCTAATAGCGGCGGCGGTAGACAGTCTTTCCTTTCTGATCTTGAGTTTCCACAAAGGTTCGTCCTCTCTTGGTAACGTGGTTTCCCACCCCGCTGGGTGAAGGGGAGTTCCTCGTCAGCTGGGATGCATCATGTCTGAGTTTTAATGACGCAAGCCGATCATCCTCCTGGATTGACGCCCACGTGGGAAGTGGGGTACAATGTACTTCGCCTGGCTCTTCCTGCAGAGCTTCCTTCGGTTTGAACAATTCTACTCCGCATATGGGTGCGTATGGAGACAACGATGCATGTATACGAATGACTTCCTTGTTCAGCGTAGTTTTCAGGCACTGGTGATAGGTTGAAGGAACAATCCTATTCTCGTGGAGCCTTGGCCTACCCAGTATCATGTGGTAGTCTGGTTCCGTCTCTATGACTTCGAATTTCACTTTTGATTGAATAGGGCCTACGGATAAATTCAGATTGACATACCCATATGTGTTGGTTTGGTTCCCTTCAAAGTTCATCATTGTGGTAGACCGCCGCACAATCTTGTTCGGGCGAACCTTAGCCTCCTTGAGTGTCTTGAGGGTAATCACATTTGAGGATGCTCCTGTGTCGATGAGGGACCGCCTGAATTCTGAATCTTTGATGCGTGCGGTTACATGCAGGGCCCGATTGTGGCCCTCTTCTGCCATCATTTCTTCCTTTGTAAAGGTAACATTGTTTATAGATGCCTCCATTGCGCTTGAAACTTCTGGACGGAAGGGAGTTAACTGTACATCCAAGTCTATCCGGTTGACTGCTGCAAACGTCTCTGTTCGCTGTTATTTTGAGAGGTGTAGGAGTTCGCATAAACTTCACACTAGAGAAGCGTCTTCCTGATCCACAGGTCTTTGGCCTGTAGTGAAACTGTTGATTTGGGGGCGTTCAGTCCCCAGTGCCGGGACCTCCATGACAGGGCTGCCCATCTCTGACGTCATCTTGATGAGGAGGTCGAGTATGTTGTTGATCGCTTCTTTTAACAGGTCCATGTTTCTCATGTGAACTTCCTGTACTCGTGCTAACTCGATCAACGTCGGGATTCTTCCAGCCAGACCATTAGGTGTGCCATCGGATGGAAATTGATCATGACCTGAGACTGTCGAGGTACTCCTAAGACCGACCATCTTGAACTAAATAGGACTAGGTATCGAAGAAATCGAATTCACAACCGAGAGATTAACCTGCCACTGTGGTCGCCAATTATTTGTGGGAGAAAACTACTTCTGCCGGTTTAGGTAATTTTGGGTGTGTGTGTGGATGAGAAGTGAGTTTAAACCTTTAAAAAATGTGTTGCACGATGAGCACTTTGATTCGAGAGATAATCTATACAATTCTGGCCTAAACCGAAGACACGGCCGTTAAGGAAAAGAAGAAGGAAACGGGAAAATAAAGAAAAGTTGAATGTTTATTCCAAAATTTGACGCTTACGGATTACCAACTCTTATACATAACCAATAGGATTTGGGGCCCCTAAGTTTTGGGGTCCCTAGGCCGTCGCCTAGCTGGCCTATGCTCAGCGATGGCCCTGATGCTGCTCCTCATCTAGATGGGATGATAAAGTTTGAGAGGATTACCAAACTTGAACAACAGGTTGAAGTGCTCACACGTCAGATGGTTGTTATGAAGAAACAGCAAGAGCACCATCAATATCCAAATCGACGTGTAGGAGAGGAATATCACAACAAATGATAACTTGCGAAATTGTGGAGAGAAAAACATCTTGCGAGCAAAGAACGTTTTGCGATCAAAGGAAGTTCGTGAAGTGAATTTGCGAAGGTTCGTATGATGATTCTTTGATCCTAAATTAAGGGACAGGTAGTTGTTATCCAATGTGTAAAATCATATAAATAGTCATTTAGGCATGAGATGAAGGGAGAGACATTTTGAGAGAGGGGATAATTTTAGGAGGAGGGAGAAATTTTTAGTGATGTATTTTCTTTATCATCTTCTTCCCCAAAATTCTAGAGCTCCAAATATTCATTAATGGAGTCTCAATTGTAAAATCATGTAATTACATACAATCACTAGTGAAGCACCGTGGATGTAGATCACATTGATCGAACCACGTAAAAATCTTTGTGTCTCCTTTATAACTTTAGTACCTTAATTCTTAGTTTCATATCAAATTAATTATGTTTAGGAATCATTTTAATGGATTCTTATGAGGGTGTAGTTGTGAGATAATCCACAACTACATAATTGGCGCTAGAAACAGGGACTAGCCTTGTTGGTTCAATAAAGTTAGAAAAATTGTTTATTATTGGTGATGAATTGTATCGGATTTATGAATTTTAAAGACAAAAATGGAAGTTCCTGGAGTTTTCTACATCGTCAAACAACGAACGTATCTTAGTAGTTCAGGAAGAAGATGACAAATAGAGTTAAAAACAGGAATTATGAAGAGAAGAAATTATATGGTGTGCTTTATTTCGCAAGCAGGAAACAAGCTTACGAGAATGTCTTAACAAGACTCATTTTGTGAAGTTATCATTTGTTGCGAAATTAAGACAAATGATTAATTCTTTAAGACAAATTCTTTAAGTAATTTTACGAGAATATGTCACTAGATAAGACAAATTCTTTTCAAGAACAGCCGTACCACCTACGAGAATTAACTCCAGGATAATCATCAAGTTCAGCGGAGTTAACAATCATTGTCAGCAAACGAATCAAGCTAGTTTCAAAAACAATCAGCTAAGATAATATGGCTTGTTGTGAGTTTATGGGATCGATATGATAATTAACGATAATTCTCTGTATGGTGCAAAGGAATTTCGTTAAAATTCAGATTGTGAAGAGTGAAGTTCCGGCAAACATCAATTAAGGAAGAAGAGTTAAAAACAAAGTCTTCCCGTCAGATCTTCCAGCGAAGTACGAGGAACGGAATTAAGCAATTTCATCAAGAAGCATTAACAGTCGATAGAGGAAAGATTGGAATTGAACACCGAGATACATTACTGTGAATCAGAGAAAAATTCAGATAGCTCGCAAAAAATTCAGCTATACAGAGTGAATAGAAGATACACAAAGAATATAAGAGCACGAACAAACTCCAAAGGGGAAGACAACAATTCAAGAAAATAGAAATCCATTGCTTCTCAGTAGCATCAACTTAGGCGAAGACAGAGTGCACTATTACTTCTGCGAAATCATAGAGATTACAGTTCTGCGAACAATATACCCCCTGCGAAGTTCAATTCTCCAAAGCCCATATTCAGGTCTATTACAAAGCATAGATATTACTGCATGGAGATGTAAAAAAGAAAAGAAAACTTCAACGGGACTTTAGCTGAAGGGAAGAAAGGAAGAAAACAATGACCTTGTGATAGCATTGCCGAAGAAAAGAGACCAGAAAGGAAGTGTAAAGGGTCATTAAGAACATAATAATATTAAGGCTTTCTACATCTTCGGCACATCTATATGGAGGAATGTAGCAATTTCACTTCACAGGAGGAGTATAATTCAGCAAAGACAAATAAAGATCAGAAAGAACCATTCTTATCAGCAGTTAAAACAAAAGATTACGAACTTGTATCTCAAAAATACAAAGAAAAAGAACCAGACATTCTAAAAAAAAAAAAATCTGGTCATATGTTCTCAAGTATCAGAAATTGCGAAGTAAACATCTCCTGAAATGTTAAACTAATTATTCCATTGTATGTTATTATCAAAGACTGTACAATTATGAGGATAGCCCAGTTAAAACTTCGCAGAAAGTTCATTCAAGTTGCAACGATTAAACATTTCGGCCAGAACTAAACCAGCTTAGTTGGGATGAACAGAGGAGTTCAGGCGTAGTTCATAAGATCCAATAAAGCAATATCTCTTCATCATGGATTTTACTCTCGAAGTAGCTACTCTCAAGAGCAACAAGGAATGAAACAAAAGGTAAATCTTCTAACTCTTTCTTCGCAAATTGTTGAGATTATTAATAGAGAGGATATGAACACTCTTTGTGAAACAAAAAGCAGATAAATAATCCCTTAAAGCAACAGACGAGTAATCTCTAAGGTTGTCTTTTACTTAATATTTTTCATCTTTGTTATTCACAGAATAAGATGATACATTCAAGCCAACTCAGCCTGTCAATCTTAAACCTGCGAAGAAGTCACTTCACAAACAACCTACACTTTGACAAGTAAATACTTTAAAGAGGACGGACTTACGAGCAACAACTCCCAAATGCAAAAGTGAACTTTAAGAAGAAGAACCTGAAAAGCCGATGCAGTTAAGATTTTTGCACGCATAAATTTGCCTACTGGATTCACCAGGAAACACGTTGTTGTTCACCTTAAGGAGTTCCAATTCATACGTGAATAAGAAGAGTTTCTGAGAAGAGGGTAACATCACGAGTAAATAAGAAGAGTTTCAACATGAGTGCCCTTCGAAAATATTTTACGAATGTTCGCAAGTATTTTACAAGTGGAAAGAGTCTTCTATCTGCACAAAGACCTGGAGGTGTTGGCTTCTGAGGATGAGATGGATGCTTTGTCAAATGATCCAGACGAGCCTGTTGACTCCAAAGACAGTGAGGTCACTTTGAGGGAAAACTTCTTATGGATGCAGCGAAGTACAACTAAGAATCTATTCTGCAATTCTTGAGATATTCAATATCCTTGAGATATTCACGATGTTCGTAAGTTATAATCTTCGCAAAATGTACATCTTCGTAAAATGTACACACGACACAGTTCGCAGAAAGCTTTTTAGAATGAATGAACCGGAAAGAAAGGAGAAAGCCGAAAGCAAGATGTATACAAAGGACTATTAGTCAAACACCAACTTAAGGACGTACAACAATAACCTCACACAGATATGGTCGATTAGCAAGGACAAGGACGCACCAATGACAAGGGCGCAAAGAATTTTATCATCGTGGGGTCGAATTTTACGAACGTTCATAACTTTAAAATGAAGTACATATTTCATTCTAACGACTGAATCAAGAACCACGACAGCATAATCAAAAGAGATTTGTAAAATCATTGATATGAACGTTTAACAACATCAGGAAAACGATGATGCGAAGAACGAATTCAAACCAAACTTGAAAGTCCAGCAGAAACGGAAACTTCGCAGTCATGAAAAAATGAAATGAGTTGGAAGTTGGAACAACATCAGCAAACTACTATAATCTGTTGCGGCTATGTTGTCTGTTGCGACCTTCGTAAAAATCTCTTCCAACTCAATAAAAGTTCAAGGGAAATGAGCAACATAGCTGAGAGGCTTACAAATTCTGCGAATGATCAACAAACCTGCGAATGTTCACACTTTACTCGAATGCTCACATGGTTATGAAGTTAGGACATGTTGAAAATAATAAAGGTCGCAGAAAGACTTCACATAACAGATGAAAAC
The DNA here is from genome assembly GCA_023529315.1 of Papaver bracteatum. NCBI lineage: Eukaryota > Viridiplantae > Streptophyta > Magnoliopsida > Ranunculales > Papaveraceae > Papaver > Papaver bracteatum. The sequence goes on along the minus strand of JAJJWX010001489.1, from coordinate 192,201 downwards.
AGTAATCATGAGAAGATAATGATCAAATGAGCTTTGGTAAGATAATTTGCAGGTGCAGGAAACCGTCTTCACAGTGCGAATAAATCATAATCAACCAGTAGTACGAAGGCTATCATCGTTAAAAACGGGTTCAACAAAAGGACGATGGGAAACTATTTTGTGAATATAGCAAAATGTTAAAAACCAGGAAAGGGATGAAGAAGAAAGGACGGTGGGAAAAATTATACAAGGGATGATAACATCAGAATAAATTTTACGAATTTAACTGTATTTACGAAAATAGGAACTTGGACAGATGGTCGCAAGAGGAGCTGATAAGATGATGGACGCAAGTTCGAGTCTCCCCATTCGCAAAAAATTTTGCACTTCGCAAATGTTTGCCATGCGAATATTTGCAACACCAACACTTCTACTCTTTACACTTCGCAAATTTTTTGTACCTTCGCAGCATGAATTTATATCGTAAATATTTCCTTCGCAGATGTTAACTTCATACAAATGTTTACTTCGCAGATGTTCGTCTACTTCGTGTAAATCATTACTTCGCAGATGATCGTTTACTTCATGCAAATTATTATTTCGCAAGATTTTTGGATATTTCGCAAGAAGAAAATGGGAGATTATTTCACAGACATATTTCGCAATAAATGGCTAGAACAGTTGATATGACACAACATTATACAAGAGGTAGATCAAGAGACAACAACAAGCCGAAAAAGGTAAGTACCATTTACTTGAATATTTTATTTACAAAAGACAAAAGTTTTTTGATTTTATTCCCCAAAAGCGATATACTCGCAAGATTTCTACAATTTATAAGATTTCAAAAAATTTCAAAGATTTTTTAGATTGGTGAAAAGTGATACAATCGCAAGATTCAAAAATGAGTTTATCGCAAAAATTTAACGATCTCAAAATTTTTCAAAGACTTCAAAATTACAAAAAATAGAGAAAATTAAATTCCTATATTCCTATAGAACAATTTTGATTAATACTTCTCATACTTTTCATACTTCTTATACTAAACATTTCATGAAAACATTCAACATTTTATGTACATGAAAAATTTACGATGAATTTTTAAAAGGCGAAAAAATACCGCCATTTACGATTAACTTGCGAATAAAAGACCGCAATCTGTGATCAGCCTCCAAAAAAGAAAGAGAGCCGCAGAAAATTTTATACAGGCAAACCTTTGTGGCGTACACCCTAGTTCGCGAAGCTATATTTCGTAAGAGGAAAAGTCCTAAAGTACGTCATTTAAGAGGGTACCTATAAACGTGGCTAAGGGTAACCGGAACACCACCAAGGGCCCTTAGTACATGGTAAAAATTTAGGGGTACAACCCAATAATGGGGTACCTATCCGGGTTAGACACCTTGGATTCTCACCTAATCTAGCGACATTACGCAATATAAAATGCGGTGTAAGAGGATTTAGGTTGGGCGACTAAGGCATACTGTCTTTCCCAAGAAGTGCAGAAAACGATCAAGGCGCCGAGGTACACGGTTGAGTCAAGAGTGCCGGGTGAGGTTGAACCACATCTGCCATTTTTGACAAGTCTTGGCAAATGATGCACTTGGCCCAAAGATACCCCATAGGGTGCAACCTCGTAACTATAAGACCTATAGGCAAAAAGGATAAGAGGTTGCGATCAAAAGCTGGTTGTTGGCAGAACCGGATGGGAAGAGCTAACCTTGTATGGTCGATGTACGCTTCCTTGAAGAGGAAACCAGGGGGAAGATAAAGGGCAGCACCCTCCATTAGGGAGATGATACGTGCTATAAGACGCAAATGTCACGAGGCTTCTTGTTTGCGAAAACATAAAGGCTTGTCATATTTGTGCAACAATTGAACTTCTGCGAGCCTTCTAAAAAAGAAAAAAAAAGAACTCGCAGAACATAACAATGAAGATAAGATGAGATCAATGGGTTTTTGCATGAAAGTGTAAAGACGTCCTGTGATTTCATCGCAAGACGATAATGTCACGAGGTTGTATATTCGCAAGAATGTTCAGACTTGTCATATTATCGCAAATACAAAATATTATCAGAAAAGAGGTGGCAAAATAAGACCTTTAATTAGGAAGGCATGATAAGACCACAACAATTCATGAAATTTATTCCATCAATATCATTGAAGAATTTTTACAAGAATATATATCATGAAGTCCTAACAAAGAAGACGATTCCATCAAGATCATTGAAGAATTTTGAAGAGAATATATATCAAAGAAGACAATTCCATCAAGATCATTGAAGAATTTTGAAGACAATATATATCAAAGAAAACAATTCCATCAATATCATTGAAGAATTTTTACAAGAATATATATCACGAAGTCATACCAGAAGAGGCGATTTCATTCGCGAAAATACACAAATAAACTTGCGAAGATAATTATATGAATGGATGCAATTCAAAGATATATCAATTTTACTGCAGCAAAATGAGCTAAGTAACACAAACATTAGCTATGCATTATAATAGATAAGTATTCATATCATACAAGTATCATACTTGCATCATACAAGCATCATATTTGCATCATATTCGCATCATTCAAGCATCATATTTGCATCATAAAAGCATTTCATAAACATTTTATGGCATAAGCATCGCATACACATTTCATAACATAATCATTACATAAATATTATATTCGCACAAGTATTTTACAAAATTTTACAAGATAATACCGAGAAACTTCGCAGAAACATTCATAATTCGCAGGACTATTCATAATTCGTAACAGTATGTTCGTAACAGTACATTCGCAATAGTATGTTCGCAACACTATTCACAGCACTATTCAGAAGTTTAGAAATTCGCAGAAAACCCCAGAAATTCACAGAAAAATTCAGAAATTTGCAGAAAAATTCAGAAGTTAGCAGGGTTACCACTTGAGGCAGAGGAAAGATAAGAATAGAGACGCAATTTAATTATTCAACATTTTCTCAAGGATTCTCCTTCATAGATAAAGAACAGAGGCAACTATGGATACCCAAGAAAATATTTTATGTTCTTTATCTACTCAGCAAGAATCCTCACCAAAAACGGAATAATAATTTCACATGAACAGAGGCAATATTTTTCTTAAGGATACTTCATACTTCTTATATATTTCGAGGATTGAGTACTTCTTATACTTCTTCAAGGATATTTTATATTTCTTATACTTCATACTTCTTCAAGATACTTCACATACTTCATACTTTGCAAGATGATACTTCTAATTACTTCTTAAAATTTCAGAACTTCGCAAAAGAATAGAGGCAAGTATATACTTTTTGAGTTTGATATTATTTCGCTTGTTCCTTCATCATCAAAGATCAAAGACTACTACAACAACGGATTTTTTCTTAAAAATCGCTCTTCAAGCAATATTCAAGAAAAAAGAGGCAAAATGTAGGAGCGGAATATCACAACAAATGATAACTTGCGAAATTGTGGAGAGAAAAACATATTGCGAGCAAAGGAAGTTCGTGAAGTGAATTTGCGAAGGTTCGTATGATGATTCTTTGATCCGAAATTAAGGGACATGTAGTTGTTATCCAATGTGTAAAATCATATAAATAGCCATTTAGGCATGAGAGGAAGGGAGAGACATTTTGAGAGAGGGGATAATTTTAGGAGGAGGGAGAAATTTTTAGTGATGTATTTTCTTTTTCATCTTCTTCCCCAAAATTCTAGAGCTCCAAATATTCATTAATGGAGTCTTAATTGTAAAATCATGTAATTACATACAATCACTAGTGAAGCACCGTGGATGTAGATCACATTGATCGAACCACGTAAAAATCTTTGTGTCTCCTTTATAAATTTAGTACCTTAATTCTTAGTTTCATATCAAATTAATTAGGTTTAGGAATCATTTTAATGGATTCTTATGAGGGTGTAGTTGTGAGATAATCCGCAACTACACGACCAGAAGTGGAGGAGGATGCTGATGAGGAAGACATGTTTGATATCTTTGCTGATAGCGTAGTGGGTAGTCAACTTGCTACATATCAATCGCGTGATTCCCAAAGTTGTGAATCTGGATTGAAAGTTGACATCCCTTACTTTAATAGTAGCTCTCTAGAAGATGAATTTAATGGAGTTTCTAAAGAAGATGAACATGTGTTTCAATCGGGACTTGTTGTTCATGAGGATTCGTTGTTCTACCTAAGTACAAAAGGAGAAGACAAAGTTGATGTAGATTGGGATTTACCGTCGGCCTATGATATTTATCCAAATGATGAAGTTTGCTTTCGTTCAGATTGTATCGATACTTTTCCAAACGAAGATACAACAAATATCAGTACTCATTTGGTTCTATGTGGTTCTGTTAATGAGTTTCCAGTTTTACGTATGGTAGAGAGTATTATTTTTCGTTCCAACTTGTATAGACAAGAGTTTGTCATATGGAGATACTTGGAAATAATTATAAAAGTGAAAGTCGAGGTCGAATTTTCTCGAACACCTATACAAGAGCTATGACTGAAAAGTTTTCAGGAATTTTTTTGGATCTAAGTCATTATGTTAGCGCGTATCAAGTTCTGCATACGGTAAAAAATATTAATTCAAAATCGCTTGTTTATGAACAAGAGGAAATGGTTTGTCATAACAAAACTTGTAGAGGGAATCATAAGACAGCACATCGCGCCTTTGATGCTTACATGAAGGATACTATTGTGCGATGGCCTGGAACAGAAGGTATAGGACGTGTTATTGCACCTGACACTGAAGATAAAATCTTATCGCTGGATCCATTTATGCTATTTAGGCTAAATGAGGTATACGATTCATGGCATGGAGGTCTCATGTAAGTGGAAAAGCGGACTCGCAGAGGTTTGGTGTTTACTTTTAATTTTCATAAATTCGCTTCTATTGTTGTTAAAGCATCGAATTATGTTTTACAAATAAGTCTGGATGTCAACGGACTTGATGTTCTTAATGAGAATGCATGTGTTTACTGGGTTCCTGGTTGTGGATGTCCTTATGATGGTGTAACAAGAATTTAGCCAGTTTCCCGAAAATTCCATAATTCTAGGATGCTATGTCCACGAGGAAAACTGTAGATGGCCGTTGGCACATGTTTTTCAGACTATGGAAAGACCGGGAAGTTTTAAAAATAGAATTAACAACGTGAGAATGCAGAGCTACGTCTCTATATTGTTCCGAGGAAAGGATTATCTCTCCTTTTGTGTATGTATCTCGTCTAAGAAATATCTCCACCTTAGTACCAATGAACTATTAGGAAACAAGGTCTGCTATTGGGAAAAGGATTTTACAGGAATGGCATCTCCAAACATGTATTCTTTTGTAGATTATGAGCCTAAGTCCTTCATTAGTTTTTCTCTTGTGAAACTGATCTTCTTGTCCATTTACTTGTACATGTGCCATTGTAAAATTCTACTTGCCAAGAAATTTGGGGTGTTTTCTTTTAACAAGGAAACACAGCTAAGTCGAGAAAAGGGAGGCAGCACTAGATGTTTTGGTATACTGAATACTGTCGTTGCAATTGTACGACACTTTGATAGACGGTCTTATATTAAAAGAGATTTTTATGGTCAGAATAAAGTACCCTCAATGTATGTCAATATTTTAAAAGAACTTGTAGTTGCCGCAAAAAAAATTATTGTCCCCGAAGGCCTTGAGCCAGTATTTTAAAAGAACTTGTAAGTACATATTTCCACCACTTGACACGTGTCCTCGGGTAAGCACGTGGAGAGCATGTGACGCGGGGCATCAAAAGACGATGCCACATGGATATAGCCAAGAAGCGTGTACCAGCAGAAAAGGACCCTCATCTCGCAGATCCAACGGCCACAAATGAAGGAGCACCGAAATAAAGCACCACTGTGTTGGACCCAATACACCCTCGGATCTGCTTTATCCCATCTCGAGAGAAATCTTAGATCAATGGTCAGGGCCCAACTGACTGACACTGATAAGACAGGGGCAGGAGACCGCGGTCTGACGCGTGCAGAGGACCCAACCACCCGCATTAAACACCTGGGGCAGCACACGCGTCAACCAACCAATGAAACAGGGGATCATTCCTCTTCGGTAATAAAAAAAAAATGAAGGGGGCCTCGTAGGAACCGAAGACGTCTGTGTATCGGCACAAAGCACAAGATGATAAGGTTACAATGGCTCCATCAGTGGACCCCATGGCGGAACCCCTATAAATACCACTCCTCACTAAGAGAGGAGGGCAGGTTGATTCAAGAAGGAAAAGGAGAGAGAATTAGGAAGAGTAAGTAGTCCCCTAATACCGCAGCCTAAGTTAACACACCCAAAGTCATTTGACTATACTTGTAACCAATTTACATATAATGAAACCCCTCTTTTACCCCGTGGATGTAGGCCTCAGTGCTGAACCACGTAATTATTCGTCTCATTTATATTATGCACTTTACATTCCGCACTTACATTATGCACTTTATATTCCGCATTTATATTATGCACTTTATATTCCGCACGTTATATCTAATATATGGATTTCACTATGTGCGAATATTGTTTGTGGACACGTAGATACCATCATAATTTACGTGTTCACAATCTAGCGCTAGAAACAGGGACTTTGTCCCGGTAAATTTTTTATCTTATCCTGTGATTTGAACGCTCTAGCTGTTCCGAGCATCGCTCTCTGGAAATAACGGTGCTTAGAGCATTTTATTTGGGTTTATCCACGTATATTTCAGTAAATCTACATCTTTGAAATGATTTTCTAGTTTAATCTTTAGAAAATCAAGCGTGTGAACATATCCACGTATATTTCAGTAGATCTACATCTTCGAAATGGTTTTCAAGTTATTATCTTTAGAAAATCAAGCGTGTGGACATATCCACGTATATTTCAGTAGATCTACATCTTCGAAATGGTTTTCAAGTTCTTATCTTTAAAAAATCAAGCGTGTGGACGTATCCACGTATATTTCAGTAGATCTACATCTTCGAAATGGTTTTCAAGTTCTTATCTTTAGAAAATCAAGCGTGTGGACATATCCACGTATATTTCAGTAGATCTACATCTTCGAAATGGTTTTCAAGTTCTTATCTTTATAAAATCAAGCGTGTGGACATATCCACGTATATTTCAGTAGATCTACATCTTCGAAATGGTTTTCAAGTTCTTATCTTTAGAAAATCAAGCGTGTGGACATATCCACGTATTTTACAGTAGGTCTACATCTTCGAAAGTATTTTAAACAAATAAATCCCTTCGCGGATATACTTTCCGTCATGTTTGCGTTACTTTTATGAGCTATACCTGCTCATGGTCTTATTTTGCGACACAAATCGAAGGAATCAAGAGATCCGATACCCGTGAAAAGGGGAATAATTATAGGTGCTTAAAAACACCTTTCTAAGTATCGATTGGTTATGCTATCTTAGATAGTTTTCAAGTGAAATTATATTATTAGCTATCTTTTATATTTTATGGGAATTTTGGAGCTTATTCCCGAAAAGAACAAGAAATCGTCTAATTTCCTAAAAGAAAGGCGGAATTATCATTGCATGGGAAAATCACTATTAGCAGTAACGCTGTGACTCGATTTGGAGAACTAGGATTGATTAATGATGCTGCTGCTCGAGTTGAGTTTCTGTTGTCAGTGCATTTGGATTGACAGGCCAAGGACGATAACGAGCTGGGCTTCCGAGTCATGCTATGGTGCAGAGGCCTGACAAGGCATTAACAATAAATGGGTTGGAGGTAGTCCGTTGGTTACAAGTTGGGCTTAACATGGGCTTAGTATGGGCTATGATTGAGACAGGATTTGAAGCTATTTGGTTTCGAGTTTTGGTTTACAGGGAAATAGATTGGCTGTGCATGGAAGAATCGGAAGTTGGCAGTTGTTGTATTACTGGCGATGGCAGTGACTGAAGTTTTCAGAGCTCGAGGAGATCAGGATGTCTGCTGGTGGTCATGGCTAGAATATGCCATGGAAGCAACGTCAGTTGAACGACATCAGGGAATGTCACCTGCTGCCAGTGATGATGGTGGTTTGAGTGCATGGAAGAACTGGAAGTACGTTGCTTATGGAGTTAGTGGTTTGTGGTTGGCTGCAACAGATGATGTGGTGAAGACGTGAATGGTGGTTGGCAGAGTCTGATGGAGCTGCTAACGTTCGTCGATGATGCTGGGAGTATTGGGTATGTTATCGTCACCAAAGACGAGATGGAGTTGCAGCTGGAACGAACCGAGTATGGCAGTGATCGATAGAGGGACGTGCATGGCAGCTGCTACCAGAAGTAATGAGATTGAGCTGAGATGTTGCTGCTGCCGTTATTGGTGAGTGTAAGATTGGTTGCTTCCAGCAGTAATGAAGAGGATTTGGCCGAGTCTAAGATGAGGCTACAATGAACTGAACTGTTGGCAGTTGATGGAGTAAAACGGAAGGTTTTGGCTTGCTGCCAGCACCGAAAGAAATGAGCTACTATTACGATGGCAGTGACAAAAATGGCTAGTTTAAACAACTGAGGAGATGGCTTTCTGCCACATCCGATGATGAAAAATAGAGAATGGTGTCTTGTCGCTGTTGGAGTTGGAAAAGGAAACTGTTGAGCTCGTGATTATATCCAGTAATGAAGAAGAGTATGTTGCTGAAACAAGGGTTGCTGCTGTTGGACGTGGCTAGAATATTTGGATGCATGGTGGTTGGCAGTGGAGATGAGGAGATGTTGTTGAGCTAAGGAAACAACCAAGTTTGACAGAGGTCGATAGAATGAAGAGAGGAAGAACATGCATGGTTACTATGGGGTATGCAAATTGGTAGATGATTCGATGGAGATAAAACGAGATAATGGGCTGGGCTTTTCCAGCATCCCATGACAGTTGAGAATTAAAGTGGGCCGGCTAGATCAGTTGGGTGCAAACCCAACAGGTTTGTAGCCAATATGTTTTACACGAAATTAGTGGTGCGGCTATTTCAAGTTTCGCAAAGGGTTTTTGGAACCTACCTTATACGGGGATTTGATGCACGGGATATAATTTTAAGGAGGTGCACTTTCCTATTTTTGCTAGGTTTTCTAGTTTTCTCGAGAGGAGGTTACAAAACCCTATATATAGAGAACCCTAGGCACAATTTTATTATCCTAATATCTTCTTTACATATATTCTTTTCACCATTTTTCTCCCCCTTAGGGGGGAGAACTATCTCTTTTGTATTTATTATATTGTAAGGATGAATTCAAAGTTCTAATGTGAAGCTCAATTATTTTGCAAGTTTGTTTCAAGTTTTAAATTGATTCATTGTGGATTGTTTTTACCATATCGAAGGTTTATGATTGGTTCTTATATTGGTTTGGGTGCGCAACCAGATTAGTTTATTAATCATTCTAATGCTAGTGGAGAGGTGAGTCGACTCGTAATTGTCTCTTATCTCCTACACAAGTAGAAATCGCAAGACATTACGGAGGGATTCTGTGGAGCAATTGCGAGTAAAGACAACACCAGTAAGTGGACCGAGCTTACCGAGTTTTACTGCTGGGATCAAACCTAAATTCACAAATCTTAATGCGTTCTGGGAATTACATCTTGTAGTCGAGCGCTTCCGTGTCAAGGTGGTTCTTTTGAATAGAATCCGGTAGTCGAGCGCTTTCATATCCGGTGATGCAAGGAGTTTTTGGGGATTTCTAAGCGTACTTGCTTTCCTACGGTTGGTGACAATTGAGTCTAACAAGAGATAAATGGGTACAATGTTGAGTTAACGGTTAGTAACTGCGAAGGATTTCTTCAATATCTTTTTCTTTTTATCCTTCTTTATTATTTTCGCCGATTTAGATAACATAACAATTGCATTACTCTTCGTGGGAACGATCTCTTACTACCGCTATATTATATTTAATTAGTGGGAAATATATTTTTATTTTGTTGAGTAAACGACGCTCACCAAATAATGGCCGGATAATCTCTTAAAACCTCCGGAATCTGTCCCTGGCATCTCATCCATGCTCCACGCGAAGATATCTTTTTATTCTCGCAAGAGATTTATAGTTCTTTCTTCCTCATCTGCCTCCATTCTAGTCCCAATTTTCAGTATTTTAGGCTCTTCTTCACTCCCAATATTTACTTCCTTTGTTGGTTCTGCTGCAACATAACTGGCTTCAGGTTCTCCCATTGGTGTTGGTGTTTTCATAACTCTCGCGTGTTCATCTCCTTCTTGTGAGATTTCGCTGGGTATTCCTTTTCCTTCTTTTTCCCTTATCGCGTAAAATTTAAATTCTTCTTCCTTCTTTGTTTCTCTCGCCAATTTCCTACGAGCCTTTCGCAGATTTGGACGTTCTTCATAATTTCTTACTTCTATTTGGTAACACAATTTCGCAAAATATGTGTCTCCTCTAATTTATCCAATTCCACTGGGTATAGGAAATTTGATGCATTGATGCAATGTTGATGCTACAGCCTTGATTGTGTGTATCCACGGTCTTCCTAATATCATGTTATACGGTGATTCCACGTCTACCACACATAACGTTATTTGTGTTTCAATCTCCCCTAGTGGAATTCGTACCACTATCTCGCCTTTAGGTTTTGTTAAAGATTTTCCAAAGCCATGAACATGATATGTTGAATAAGACATTTCTTCATCCTTATATCCCATTTTCTTAAAAGTATGATAAAATATTATATCTACCGAACTTCCTGCATCCACAAGAGTTCTATTCATAGCCCATTCTTCTACAAATTTTACTGATTCCTCATTTCTCATTAGTATAGTGGATACTATGATTACCAATGGAGATGTATGACTTAGATTTTCTTCTGGTATTTCTGCTGCTGTAAATGTGATCTCCTGCTTTTCCCAATCTTTCAATGGTGATATTTATTCCACCGTCATAATTTTCCTTCCTTCAAAATCCCGTTTATGTATCTTCCCCTTAATATTTTCATGAAATCTATCAATCATTGTTCTTGTTACCATACCACACTCCAATTTTCTACAATCCTCTTTGATTCTAATCATCATTCCTTCAAATATCTCACTGATTTGTTTTATGATTTTCTTAATCTTGAACAATTCTTATCTTCTTCTTCACCTTTTTCTATGATTTTGCTAATTCAATCCCTGTTTCGGGCGCCAAAATGTAGTTGCAGGAAATCCCACACTACACCCTTGTTATGATTTTGCTATATTCAACTCACAATTGAAGATTAAAAATGACACTTTATTATTTTGTTCTCAGAAATGTTTACAGAAATGGAAGAATTCAAGATTACAACTATTCTCTTGAAATTTCTCTCTCCTCAAGACTTTCTTAACTCTCAAAAATACATCATCCTTTTCTGGACATATTGGGACTCTATTTATAGGGTAGTTACATAATGGATGACAGCTAAGTTTTCCTCTTATCTCAGATTTGTTCTGCGATTGTACCGCGATAGTTACAATATTCATTCTCGCAAGCTTTGTATCCATCGCGGGACAAACATGCTCTTCTCATGTTTTCTTCAATTGTTAGCTATTGCGTCACTCTTTGGACTGCTTTTGTAACATTCGCCAAGTGTTGTTAAAAGCTTGCGGTAATGCTCGCTGAGAAGCGTTGTTAATATCACAGAGAAGTATTGTAGCGATATTCTGGTCCTACAATATCTCTTCACATTTTTCTGGTAGTCGTTCTGAGTATACGATTTTCCCGCTACCTGGAATTGTGAACAATGGTTTTTTATTCATCATACGGATATTGGCGTCTGGCGCACCTTTCGTCAATTCCCTTTTGTTCTCAGCAACAATCCTGGAGGCTTCGCTTGTTTGGACCTTCTTCTTTGTCGTATGGTCCAATATTAGGGATGGTTGACGTGTTTTAGTGTTGTCTGCCTCAATGAAGTTAATTCCCTGATGCACTGGAAGTGGATTTTTTCGTATATTAGGTTGCTTTGATGCTCCCTCGATGATTATCTTGCCGTCATCCATTAAATCTTGGATAAGATGTTTCAGGAGGAAACATGAATTGGTATCGTGCCCCGCACTCTGATGGTAGTCGCACATTTTTGACTTGTCGTAACCCCAAGGTTTGGGGTTAGGTACAAGTTTAGGATCATGGGAAGGAAATCGCTAATTTCTCAATCTAGTTCGGAGAATATACGATTTCGGCTCCACCTTTTCTCGACATATTGTTGTCCTTTGTCTTGGCGGAATGTATTGGTGATCGGTGCTTTCCCTGCAGCCCTGATGTAAGTAGGCGTCGCAATGGTTGGGTTGACATAATTAATTTCCTTCTTCTTTGTCGAGATTTTCCCTGTATTTAATCCGTAGTATACGCCGTCCTTCTGATAGGTGTTGTAAAACACCTAATTTTATATCTAGTATTTATGCTTTCTTTGCTATTTTTCTTGTAAATTATGTATCTTATGTTTTGTTTTTGAGTATTTAGGTACTTTGGAGTCATTTGGAACAAAAGAAGAGAAAACAGTGCGGAAAGCTTCATCTCATGTGCAATGGCTTTTGGAGGCAGATTATTTCTCATTATTTGCTTTTATTTCTTCATCTCTGTCTGAAAAGTATGTCGGATTTAGTGATGCAAATTCTGTATGAAAAGCACGACAACATTAGTGATGATTCTCATTGAAGAGTATAAGTGAATATGAGAAATAAGGAGCGGTTGATGTTAGCGGAGGAACTCAGAGAAAGCGTTCAATTGGAGCATAAAAGGGGAAAAGCGGTCAATGTACGGGCGTGTAGGAGCAGAATCTCGCAACAACAACGCTCTTGCAAGGATTTCTGCCACACATGGCAAGTGTCGCAAATAATTATAAAAAATGACGAAATATGTGAAGATTTTATCATTACTCTCAAGAATAAGGTGATAGTTCGCAAAAAATGTAACAAGAAGGAAGAATCCTGCGAGACATGGAGAGACTTGAGGGAAATGTAACAGAAACTTGAGAGAAATGAAGAAAGCTTGCGAAAGATATTACCGCAGAACTCAGATCCGAAATTAAGGGAAAGCTTAGCTGTAAATGAGCTGTCATCCACTATGTAATTACCTATATAAAGAAGAGAGCAGGAGAGAGAAAGAGAGATAATTTTAGGAAGAGAGAGAAAGTTATTTTGCAGAGAGAGATTTTTAGAGAGAGAAAATGTAATTTTTTATCATCTTCTTCCCCAAAACTAGATCTAGAGTTCTTCCAAGAACTCCATTAAGGGGGATTGTAAATATAAATTAATGTAGTTACAAATTATTATAGTGAAGATCCGTGGATGTAGATCACATTGATCGAACCACATAAAAAATCTTGGTGTTTATTTATAATTTTAGTATTTTTATCACCATTTTTATATTTAGATCTAGGAATTGTAATCAAGATTTGATAAGGGGTGTGTTGTAGGAATTCCTGCAATTACATTTTGGCGCTAGAAACACTACCTGCTATTTGATTAATTGAGGAAGATTCAAAGAAATTGGCTACAGGAAGAGTTAGAATTTGTGAGATTTAAATTTTTTGAGAGGAAATTCGATAATGGAGAAGTTGTGTCTTCAAACAAACACCGACAACACAGTGAAAGAGCATAAAAGAAAAAGACGAAGATGCAAAACTATGTAAAAAAGATGAATTTGTTGATTCAAGAAAATTCCAAGAAAGATTAGATACTGTTCGTGTATATTTTTAGATCTAAAAATTTTTTAGGGTTAAAAATGGAAATTTCATGGAAGAAATTACATTTTCAGGGAGTAAGCATTATCAACAATTCAAAGACATGTGAAGACTAAGATAAAAAATTAGTTGTTGTGGTGAATTTGAGAAAGAAAACCAAGGTTTCAGTAGAAGATTTCATGTTCAGGAGAATAAACAAGAGGCAAATTGTGAAAGAAATTAAGGGAGGACGAAGAGAAGATAAGAGGTAGACGCTGCAATTTTTATCACAAGCATAAGTTTGCACAGATGGTTCAAGTCTGTGAGAATAACAAAGAGGTCAAGGGTTCAAATCTCGCAAAAATACATATTTTTTATTTTCTTCTCATTTTCAGCGGAGAATAAAAGAATAAGTAAAAAAGTTATGCGTTAAATGTCGCAGAGAGATTCTTGAACAGTTGGTACAGAGAATAGTATGTGAGTTTGTAGTCACAGGTTCGAATTTTTCTGCGAGCATAATTTTCTTCTTTTTACAAAGGGAGAAAAAATAGATAATTTCGCATCATTGTTTCATTATCTTGCAAACAAGAGGCAGCACAGTTGGTAATCTGCGAATTTAATGAGTTTATGGTCTCAGGTTCAAGTCCCAACACATACATATTTTTTCACGCAATCCTTGATAATTTCGCCAGTGTATTTCACGCAGAAGATAGTTAATGATAATCTCGCAGAGAAATTTCGCAGATAAGGGTTAGCACAGATGGTTCAGCGTGATATGTCGCGAGAAATATGTCGTGGGATCAATTCTTACTACACGCAAGTTTATTTTTGTTATTTCGCAAGTTAGCCTTTGATTATTTCACAGATAAATTTCGCAAGCAAGAGAGCTAGCACAGTTGGGCGAGAGGCATGAATGCAAGCAATAGGTCGCAGGATCAATTCTCATCTCACGCATGTTTATTTTTAAGAATTGTCTCTAGAACAGTTAGACTTTGATTACTTCGTAAGATCTTTCATTATTTCGCAAGAGAAGGTTAGCACAGTTGGTATGGTGTGAGAAAATGTAGAAAGTAGATCAAGGGTTCAAGTCTCACTCTTCCCAATTATTTTTGCTGCGAGATGTTCAGACAATTCACATAATAGATAGTACCTTTTCTTAGAATATTTTACTTACAACAAACAAAAGATTTTTTATTTAATTTCCAAAAAGCGATATAATCGCAAAATTTCTAAAATTATTAAGATTTCAAAACGTTTCAAAGATTTTGATTTCAAAGATCATAAAAATTTCTGCGAATTATTACAGAAAGTTAAAGATTTCAAAAAAAAAATTCAAAGATTTCAAAGACAACAAAGAGAGAAATTATCGCAAAGATTTCTAAGATTTCAAATATTTTGATTTGATTTACAAAGTGCGATACAATAGAATTACAAAGATTTTACAATTACAAAAATTTCAAAATTACAACACTAGTGCAAAATGCGGAATTTAGGACAGGCAAAAACTGTCAAAAATAGAGTTATAGGACTAATACCTTCCGTCCTAAAGTCTATCCTATTTTTGGTGTACTATTTATTATATGACGGTTGGTTTGTGTCAAAAAATTACAACAGATTTACTATGTCTAAAATTAACTACTGATGATGATTGTCGAAATTCTATAATCAGAGATTCAGCCTATATGATTCAGGTGAATCAGTTTTATCCAAATCTGACTCAGGTGAGTCAGTTTTAGCCGAGCAGCCTAATCCAAATCTGCTGAGTCGGCCAAATAAGCTGTTCATAAAAGACGAATTTGCATCTTTTTTCCCTTTTATTTATTTAATTATTATTCATTACCATTATTTTTAATCATTTTATAGATTAAAAACTTGAGACAAACCAATAAATATTATTCACTATTTTTAATCATTTTATAGATTAAAAACTTGAGACAAACTAATAAATATTATTCATATAACAAATGAAACCATTCTAATAGATTTAATTTAAATTCCATTAACTTAACATCCTAAGCATCCTAAACAAAATATGCGTATTCGATTCATGTTCAAACAACAAAGAAAATAAAACGATATGATGTAACTTTTAATGCAAAAGTCACGTATTTTTGTGGCTTTCAATCGTTTCACAAGGAAAAAAACCACGAAGTTTTCTCCAACATAGCTCTATCTCTCCGTGGGTGATTTCTTCGATAAGGATTTCTAATTTTCATCATTTGGTGGTTCACTAAACCTAACACACCTTTGAGCAACGCTTTCTTCATTAAATTCCTCAAAATGCATCCAGACACTACATTCTGTCCACAAGCAAACAAAACCACACTTAGTTTCACATGCAAACAACACTACTTGAGAATTAGCGATAATTAAATTAGAATTCTTATTTGTAATATAGTAAACAAGAGTGCTTTCTTGATTGGTTCGCAGATTGCACAATAAGCATAAATATGTCAGTGCAGTTCTAAAGTAGTATTTCAAGTCGTGCTCTACAAATAATGCATAGAAATGGCATCAAATTTTAAGATAACTTATTTTCAGAAATAATATTTTGATATCATGCATTGGTTCTTATTTCATTTTGTTCTTTTCTATAGAGAATTGTGACAAGTTAGTAAGAGTAAGGAAAAAGAATAACCTCGCTGGACTATAATAAAATACGGCAGAAACTTTGTAAATTTCCATTGTGTAGTCAATGAAATGAATAAAGTTGGATAATGTTTTCCATGACATAGGGAGGGTCCTTCAAAGGATCGACGATATTAAAAAATTTCCACACCAACTAATTGTGATTTCCCTCCTTCGCGTTCATATCTGCCATAGCCATATTTATATTTTCTATCAGAAAAGATCACCAAGGAGAAGAAAAACTACCTAATTATACTGTAATAGGAAATTTTAAGCTATGAGCATTGATAATTGAATATTTTACCTGCACATTTACAGGACTCGAATAGAAGAAACTTCTTCTTCTTTTTTGCTGAGAACTGAAGTGATCACCCAAGGTGTGACAAAATGCATCTTTACTATAATTGTTTCTGTCTTCAATTTGTAAAAAAAAAAACAATATCCCGGGTCTTAATTTCGCGAAAGCTTTGTTGCAATTCCATAAATGATAGCTTAGGACATGATTATATACTTACATCATAGATAAATTCAATAGCTTCAAGGTGGAAAAGATAAAAAGAAGAGAAAATAGGTTCACAAGTAGCGATTGACGATAGAAAAAACACGGACCAGTTGTTGATACATAAGGAATGTGTGATATGGAACTTAAACAGACCACTCAATTCTTCCAGTAGTTATATAACCAATAGAATCCAGCTGCTGATACCTAGAGAAAATGTAATACAGACTTGAGCGACAACAATTCTTGGAATAGTTACATGTCCTTGCACAATGCTAAAGGCGGGTCATATTACTGTGAAGAATAAGACCTTTCTTACTCTACGTAAACATTAGAATGTGGTCTCATGTTGTATCACTTATAACTTGGCTAAGTTTTTTTATTTTATTTTTAAATCAAAGTATATATGTATTTCATTAAGCTATAAAGTAGTGAATGATGCAAAAACACTTCGACTAATTAATCCACATCCCTAATTTTTATTATATCACTTGCTTGTTTTGTGTACCAATCGTCTACTCTAACATATATATGAGAACGAAAAAGATAAATAGAACAGTAATATACTTTTTAGGCCATTAGCTAGTCGAACACAATTTCCTAACCAAGTAGACTTGTCAGCAATATAAGTGGATCAAGGGTTAACAACAATAAATATTTTGAATAAATATTTTGAAATAGATATTGAAGCATTAAGTAGTCTGAAATTAAGATTTCAGACAATAACGGGACCATAAATTCCAGAAAACTACGAACATCACAACCTCATCTAGTTATGATAAATGGATCTTTCCTTGTTATTCACCACATAAAGGGTTCAATTGCCAAAGATTATCAAACACTATAAACTAATCAGCAAACTCAGTTCACCTTTCTTTTCTCTTTTTACTCCCATGTATTTCTTTAATCTTCTTCCTCAAAATAAATAATCATGATAATTGTTATAATGAGACCCTAATAAGCTCCAACCATCGTCAATTTATTGCTATTAATAAAATCTAATACATCAAACACCAAGAATTGAGCAAACATATTTTTTCTGAAAATCCAGAATTAATTAAGCATAATAATTCAATCATACTGGTTTAATACTAGGGGATTTAGGGGTTCATTTTTATTCTTATAAATCTAAACTCAAAATACTAAAAACCAGAATTGTAATCAGTCGCCAGAAGAAGAAACTCATTAAATTGACGAATCCATAATTGAATCGGTATATCAAAAAATTGAATCATTATTATCATAATAAATAAATAAAATTATGTCAAATCCGAAGAATCTTAACTGATTTTACGTTTCCATCAATCCTCAGCTCTATCCCTCTGGTTTCTTCACATAAAAATGTTTAATTATAATAGAAAAGGAAAAAAAGAAGAGTTCATGAGGGGAAGTTGATAAACACCGAGGAGAAAGATACGGGAGCCGGTTATTATCTCGGTGGACTTTTTAGTCTCGAGAGATTTTCTAGATCTGATTACAAGTCGTAAAATTAATTTGGTCAAATGTCCGGATGGCTCAAGTACTTTAGGAGTTTTAATTGGCTGATGTATATACATACGGATCTCCAAATATTTCCAACGCCCATTGCTAGCAGTCAGATTTTGAATTATCAACGACTCAAAGATTCGATACTTTAGTTGTGAAAAAGTAAAAAAATATGAGGAAAGTGGGGTTAGGAAATGACAGAGTTTTTGACGAATGAGTAGCGTTAGTTACCACTAACATATTATTCGACAAATCTCAACTGTAAAATATTTAACTACGTGCACGATCTGTCTTTTTTTCCATACCCCAAGTGTCCTAAAAACCATGTTTTGGACTAGTGCAATATGTTAGAATTTTTCTTGAATATTTATTTCAGATGATATGATATTATGAGAATGCAAACAGAAATGAAAGAATGAATGAAAGAATAAAGAAACACGAATAAAATTTCGCAAGAGAGAAATGCAAATGCATAAGACGGGCGCAAATCGCCTAAAAACACATAAGAATGGGACGAACCTTTATGGCGTACACCCTAGTTCGCGGATTCTATTCCGTAAGAGACAATGTCCTTAAAGTGCGTCATAAGGGGGGTATCTCTTTGCATGACTATGGGAAAGGCTATACTGCTGCTGGAACCTAGTCATGGAGATTTGGGATTATAGAAAGTCCATCCAGGAGAGATAACTTGGATTCCCAGCTTTATAAGGTTATACCCTGGTTGGGCGCCCGAGAGTTTATCCTAAGGAATGCAAAGTATGATCAAGGCGCCGAGGTACACGGTTGAGCTGTGGTGCCCGGGACGGATGAACCTACCCTGGCCATCCATGGCAAGTCTTGGCTTACGATGTGTTCGGCCCGAAGAAAACCCCTCTAGGGTGTAGTCTCGTAATTATAAGCCATATAGGCATAAAGGATAAGAGGCTACGAAAATAACTGGTTGTTTCTAGAACCAGATGGGAAGAGCTAGTCTTGTATGGCAGAAGTACGTCTCCTTGAAGGGGCAACCAGGGGGAGAGATAAGGGCGATACCCTCCATTAGGGAGCTGTGTATCAAAAAAGACGGCAATGTCATGGGACTTTATATTCACAAGAATATATAGGCCCGTCATATTATCGCGTTACACAGATGGAAATGTCATGGGACTTTATACTCGCAAGAATATTTAGGCCCGTCATATTGTCGCGTAACAGGCCAAAAAGCCTTTAGAGAAATGTTAAGATGAGATCAATGGGTTTTTGCGATAAGACTAACGTTAATATGAGATCAATGATAAGAGGAGATGAGATCAATGTTAAGAGGATATAAATCGCAAAGACTTCCTGCGATTTCATCGAAAAGACGGCAATGTCATAAGTCTTAAAGAGCAAGGAGAAAGATTAATCTCACAAGATGGCTTAGACTTATCATATTATCGCAGAGATCAAAATAAATGTTAAGACAAGATCAATGGATTATTACATGAAAATGTAAGAATGTCCTGCGATCTTGTCGCAAACAATTGGCAAAATAAGACCTTTAACTAGGAAGGCATAATAAGACCAACAGAGAGAACGCAAATAAAATTGCGAAGACGATTATATGTAAGCAAATAAGCTTATAAAAACACTTATATATGAACTTTCTAATTGATTAAATTGAGATTATGCACTTTTGATATTTTAATTATATTATGTGAGACTAATAGCGCAGGAGTAAACAGTGAAGAAAATAACAATGAGATACAATGAACTTGCGAGAACAAATAGAAATGCTCATACTAGAGAAAAAGTCCAAAGAAATGGAGAATGGAGGCAATTTAAAGCTAAATCAATTTTACTGCGACAAAATGAGCTAAGTAACACAAACATTAGCTATACATTTCAATAGATAAGCATTCTCATCATACAAGCATCATACTCGAATCATAAAAGCATTGCATAAGCATTTCATGGCATAAGCATCGCATACACATTTCATAACATAATCATTACATAAACATTATATTCGCACAAGTATTTTACAAAATTTTACAGAATAATACTTTGAAATTTCGCAGGACTATTCATGTTTTGAGCTATTATTCGCAGCACCATTCGCGATACTATTTGCGACACTATTCGCGGAACTATTCGCAGAACTATTCGCGGCACTATTCATAAATTCGCAGAAAGGTTCAAAAAATCGCATAAATATTCAGAAATTAGCAGGGTTATTCATAATCACGCAGACTCATTCATAAGTTGGTAGATTCACCCAGAATTTCGCAGGAATTGTGATTATTTCGCAGAATGTGATTATTTTCTTATAGTGATTACCACTTGAGGCAGAGGCAAGGTAAGGATAAAGAAGCAATTTAATCATTCAACATTTTCTCAAGAATTCTCCTTCATAGATAAAGAACAAAGGCAATTATGGATTACCAAGAAAATATTTTATGTTCTTTATCTTCTCAGCAAGAATCATTTCCAAAATGGGCAAGAATTCTCACCAAAAATGAAGAAATAATTTCGCATGAATAGAGGCAATATTTTTCATTCAAGAGCGGATACTTCATATATTTCGAGGATTGAGTACTTCTTATACTTCTTCAAGGATACTTCGCATACTTCATTCTTCATACTTCGTGTACTTCAAAAGATGATACTTCTAATTATTTCTCAAAGCTTCAGAACTTCGCAAAAGAATAAAGGCAAGTATATACTTTTTAAGTTTGGTATTCTTTCGCTAGTTCCTTCATCAACAAAGATCAGAGACTACTACAACAACGAGTTTTTTCTTAAAGATTGCTCTTCAAGCAATATTCAAGAAAAAAGAGGCAAAATGTAGGAGCAGAATCTCGCAACAACAACGCTCTTGCAAGGATTTCTTCCAAACATGGCAAGTGTCACAAATAATTATAAGAAATGACGAAATATGTGAAGATTTTATCATTACTCGCAAGAATAAGGTGATAGTTCGCAAGAAATGTAGCAAGAAGGAAGAATCCTGCGAGACATGGAGAGACTTGAGGGAAATGTAACATAAACTTGAGAGAAATGAAGAAAGCTTGCGAAAGATATTACCGCAGAACTCAGATCCAAAATTAAGGGAAAGCTTAGCTATAAATGAGCTGTCATGAGCTGTCATCCACTATGTAATTACCTATATAAAGAAGAGAGCAGGAGAGAGAAAGAGAGAGATAATTTTAGGAAGAGAGAGAAAGTTCTTTTGCAGAGAGAGATTTTTAGAGAGAGAAAATATAATTTCTTTATCATCTTCTTCCCCAAAACTAGATCTAGAATTCTTCCAAGAACTCCATTAGGGGGGATTGTAAATATAAATTAATGTAGTTACAAATTATTATAGTGAAGATCTGTGGATGTAGATCACATTGGTCGAACCACGTAAAAAATCTTGGTGTTTATTTATAATTTTAGTATTTTTATCACCATTTTTATATGTAGATCTAGGAATTGTTATCAAAATTTAATAAGGGGTGTGTTGTAGGAATTCCTGCAATTACAGGGCGAGCTATACTTGGAGCGGGCTAAGGTGTGCGAGAATGAAGTGAAGAATGAGGTGTCAGTTTCGCATAACTGACCATTGAGTCGAATTTAAGTTGTCGGTTATTCGGAACCGAAAAACCTAGTATATTTGGATTACCCTTATCCAGCCTGGGGTGTCAAATAGTGGGGCGCTTTAATCCGGCAGTTTTTATAACCCTAAATCGAGAAATACTTTTCTCGTTTTCACTTCATTCTTCTTTCACCTGAAAATGAAGAAAGTAGCGGTTGTTTCCATTAAAGCCGAGAAATAAAATTGAGAGGAGTCTGCCTCTCCTTTATTCACTTGAAACTAAAGAAATTCAGGGAAATTGAGAGATGAAAATTTGAAGGAATTGGTGGTAGCTTTGATTAGGGTTTGCTCCTGTTCAAAACAGGGAAGAGGAAGATCGAGAATCTGATGATGTTTATGGGTTTGGTGATAAATGGTGGGGTGAATGTGGATCTGAGGTTCAAGTGAAATTGAAACTTTGTAATGAAGATTGTAATGGGTTGAAGTTAAATTCACTGTTTTGGTTATCTTCCAATGGTTGAGACATGGATTTGAAGCTGGGTTCGATTGCAGAGATTGATGGAGGTTCTGAGTTTACAACAGCCAAGAAAAAGGGGATCTGAGATATGGGTCTGTGTTGGTTGAGTTACTTCCATGAAAATGGGTTATGTTGAGATTCAAGATTTTGGTGATGAATGAAGGATTCAACTCAGAATTGAGTTTGGAATGATGGGTTTGTAATGAATTGATGCAGTGAATGAAATGGGTATGAGATGCAGCTGCAATGAGGATCTGGTGCTGTTGATTAGAGAGATGGTGGATTTCTATAAGGGTTTTGATCAGCTGAACCTGATGCGCTGTAGAGTTGGAGGAGGAAGATCTAAAGTACCATGGGTCTATGGAGTACTTGTTCTGTGGATATATGCAGCTACAGATGGAAGTTGAAGCTGCAATGAACTATTTGTAGCTCAGGTTGCAGGATATTGGTTCATAGGGTTGAACTGAGTTGGTTATGGGTTGTGCAGATGATTTGCTTCAGTACAAGGAGATGTTGCAGTGTCACAGTGATTGTTGCTGGTTCAGGTGGCGATATGGGCTGTTGAGTGCAATAAGCTGCAGGTCAAGATATAGATAGCCAGTTACAGGGAAGGTGGTTGAACTGGCTTGAGATGAGAGTTCAATGGATGTGTTGCAGAAGCACTAAGTGATAGTTCAAGTGGAGATATTGCAGGTGGACTTGCTGGTGGTTAAAGTTGGAGTTTGTAACTGAGATGCAAGTGATTGGAGTTCATGGGTCAGCTGGGTAAGCAATCACACGGCATGAATGGATGCAGTGTAGATGAATGCTTATATGGGAGGCAGATGTAGTTGGTACTGGTGATTGTGATTATTGCAGGAAATGGCATTTGCAGTGGGCTGTGGCAGTGAGGCACTGTTGCTGTCTCAAGTTTGAGAACCAAATGGTTGCGCAGCTGTGAAGTGAGGTGTCTGGTGAGTGTTGCAGATACTATCTTGATTAAAGGGAAGGAATGGCTTGAGCTAATGGTGGTGTGGCTTATGAGTGAGCTAAAGATGCAAGCAGTAATGACTAGGCCTGGTTTTGCAAGTTACAAGATTTGTTGTTACAGGGTCTGGCACTGGTTGAATTAGTGTTGCAGGGAAGGTTGTGGCATGGTGCAATGCTTTGGAAAACTTGCTGTGGTTCAGTGCAAGTGACTGGTGAAGGATATTTCAGGGGAGAATGCAATAGCTGATGTGTGATTTACAGGGTCTTGTGATGGGCCGTAGTTTAGCAGGTGCAAGTGATGATTATGGACTGAATTGGAGTGTCGAGGGTTGCTGCTATGGGATAGGTGGTGGCAATGCAGGAGGAGAAGCTATGGGGTGGTTCTTAGGAAGTAATGGATGGACTTAAATTGAAGCTACAGATGCATTTTCAGTTACACTGGTGTGTTGGAGTTTCAGTTGTGCACTGGTGAACAGTTCTTGCCAAAACCAGTCAGCCGAGTTAGCTCGCTGATTGGGTTCTGACTCAGAATTTGACGCGGTCAACTATTAAAGACCGTTAGTCAACAGTTAAAGATAACAGAATCTCTCAACGAAATATTCCTTCGACGGAATAATTTTCAAGTGGCCAGCGGCGACTTTCCGGCCAAAAACCCAGTTTTCCGGCGAGCGTTTTTGGGACAAATTTTCTACATGGGTTTTTCTCTCTCGTGGGCCGGATGAATTTCCAACTAATGGACTCTAAAGACAAAACCTATTTTTGGAAGGAGAAAAATCTATTAAAAGGAAGTTTTCTACACAATTTTGGATACAACGTTTTATTCTATTCTTGGAGCTTTTGCAGAGAACTACTTCTAGGGTTTGCTTTCTTTTATGTTTCATCTATTTTCTTTGAATATTATGATGATGAACTCCATGAATATGAGTAGCTAAATATTATTATTGGTTATGGGATAAAAGTTGATTTCTTCAAGCATGTTATTTGATTCTATGAATTAGTTTTGTCTCAATTTTATCGTTTATAATTCATTGTTTTTATTATCATATGATTTGAATGCTAGTTTGGTTGAGTCCGGAATAAATTGGATTTGTTTTCATCTCTATAGCTATATTAAGGTTTTCAATACGTAAAAGTTGTTATCTCTGATTTCTAGTAGCATCTTGTGGTTAATACTTGTAGTGATACATCTTTTTAATCGCATATGAATCATAACCTTTGTTAAAACGAATTAGTGCTTTTACATGTTTGTTTGCATCGATTAGTCTTATTTCATAGAACTTATTGCTCTTAGGGAGTTAAATATAATTGTGATTTTACACTTTAGGTTGCTTTTTAAGAAGATTTCACGATAGCATCTTTTAATGTTGTTTGTGATAAAATCAGGAAATAAACGGGATACTCTTGCGTTCAAGATATCCTAGGACTTTTGATAATTGAGAGATTAAATACCAATTCTAATCATAGATGAAAAATACATGTTTGTGAATGATATTATCCCTTGACCAATATCTTCTCCTTACTGATTATTCAAACTATTTTCTTTGCTTTATTTAGTATTATTACTTTGATACAAACAAAAACAAACCTTGGGTTATTTTGGTTACTTAAGAATCTGAAAATTGCATAACAAAAATCGCCTCTCTGTGGATACGAACTCTTTCTTATCGAATACTATATTCATAATTAGTAAAGTGAGGAAGTGAATTATTTTTGACGAATACGACACACATCACCTTCATTGCGTCCTCAATGCTTGCTCATTTCCTTCGAAAAGCATTAAGATTCTTGGGTGCGGCCATGCTGAGGGGTAGCCTGTAATACAAGGAAACATTTTTTATTAGCATCCTTAACTGAGCTTCTTCAGATGGGCGTTCGAACATTTCGAACACTTTTTTGTCCTATCGACTCATCCAGTCGATGAATCCTTCATATGTGCCTTGTCGGAGGGACTCAAGTTGGCGGAAGGTGATTGTATGATCTATGTTTTTGGTAAAGTATTCGACAAATGATTCGATCATTGCTGGCCATGTGGATATTTTAGATTTTTCCACATGTTGATACCAATCAAGAGCTAGTCCAGTCTGTCTCTGGTGGAATAAGTTTAACAACCAATCATCTGTTAACCCTTGAGGTTTCAGATAATTGAGGTACATGTTGATGTGAGACGCTGGAGGACCGCGACCATCATATTTTGCCATTTTAGGGAATTTGAAGCCTTCAGGGAGTTTTCCTTTTGGTGGAGTGTACCACACTTTTCTATCGATGCCGTTGTTGTCTTCAATGGTTGACAACCTCTTTGTTACTTGTTCTTTGAAACATTCGAATTCTAGTCGTTCTTTGCTTGGTGCGTTCTCATAATAATTACGGATATTATTAGGTTTTCCGTCTTTGTTGTTCTCATCATACGGACGATCACCGGATGGTTGGCCGTTTAATTCTTGACGAGAGTTAGAGCCTTCCGCGTTTTTTTTCTTCTTGGTTTTCGTATCCAAACTTCTTGAAGAACTTCACCAACTGTTCTTCAATGATTTGTTTTATTCTTGAAACGCTGAGAGTTTCAGAATCATCTTGTTCAGATTGTGAGTTAGGCATTTTGGTTAGCCTCCCTCCTTCGTTCTGATGCCAGATACGAGTGTAAGCTCCCCTTCGCGTTATGGTTGCTTACGCTTGGATGAGTACCTGAAATATGAAAATATGAAATATGATATTTAGTTCATAACAAATAAAGATTATAAAATTTCCCATTAATCATTTTTCAAGTCGAATCTCTTATTTTGTTTTCCCCAGTGAAGTCGCCACTGTAGAAATCGAGGCAGGCGCGGTCGTGTGCTGCTGTAGATTCCCCAGCAGAGTCGCCACTGTAGAAATCGAGACCTGATACGGGTCGAGTGACGTTGTAGATTCCCCAGTGAATTCGCCACTGTATAAATCATGGCCATTGCACGGGTCGAGAGCCGGTCTATTATGATCCCTAATTTGTCAAAGGGGGAGGTCTATGTGCGAATCCGTTCGTGGATGTTCACCGCACAAGGTCGAACAGAGGTAGCTTCTCACTAGTTCGTTAGTAAGAGGGATAACTCTGCAAGGAAAAGAGAGAGATAATGTTTTGAAGTCGCCACCTGACTAAGGGGAGTCAGGACCCTTTTAACTAGTTTGAATGCTTTTGAGGAAAACAAAACCTAGTTATGACTTTCATATTTATGGTCTGCTATCAGAGAGTCTGGGTAAGGAGATTCTAGTACGGGATGGGAAGGTGTTAGGCACCCATCAACCGCCTAATCATAAGATTGGCCTCTACTAAATGTTTAAAGGGGAATATTTATAAATGGTGATGCATAGTAACGAATAGTGATGAATAGTGATGCATAGCGGTGCATAGTGATTGGTGAATAGTGATGCGTAGTGACGAATATTTTTGGTATCCAAAGGGGGCTTTGGCCAACTCCTAAATTTTTAGAATCTAGTTCGACTCCAAATCAATCTGATAGTAAAGGATAAAAGGAAATCCTAATCATGATAAAGATCATGTAAAATCTAGGTCGACGATAGAGCCGCATTATAAGATTTTTTTTTGGAGAAACTTTGTTGAATATTCTAATTCAACTTCAGGTCCATATTTTAAAACTAGAATTAATTTCGCATTCAAAATTTGAAATTTGGATAAAATTTCAAAATTAAACAATTAACCTGCAGATTAGCTCAATGGAATATGATTAATTCAAACCTTATTATTTTGACAATGGGTTTAATATGGGAGGGAATTCCGCTTTATACCCACACTTTGATTTATCCCACTTGGACAATTAATAATAAAACACAAATTTTTTATGTAACGTGGAGAGTAGTCACGGTGTTACTACGAAATGGAAAGCCATTTCGTTCCCGTATGACTACATAATTTACCGAAGAGATAGGAAATTAATATACCTGAAATATGATATAGGAACTTGAAAGGATTCTTATGACGATTTCTTGCTTCCGGTCTTATGACGATTTCTTGCTTCCGTTAAATATGTTGAAAGTAATTAAAATACCAGCAATTTAATTCTAATCTTTTAAGAACTTAAAGATAATTAACCTGAAATATGATGTAAAAACTTGAAAGGATTCTTATGACAATTTCTTGCTTCCGTTAAGTATATTGAAAGTAATTAAAGTACCAACAATTTAATACTAATCCTTTAAGAACTTAAAGACAATACTTGATTTGATATTATTATCAAGAATAAGCGAAAGAAAAGTAAAGGAAGAAGTGTTTAAATGCGAGAAGTTGTTATTGAGTCTCTGTTTTTGAATGAGAAGTTGATCCCTATTTATAGCCAATGAATCACTGTGCCTAATCC
This sequence comes from Papaver bracteatum, assembly GCA_023529315.1. Lineage (NCBI taxonomy): Eukaryota > Viridiplantae > Streptophyta > Magnoliopsida > Ranunculales > Papaveraceae > Papaver > Papaver bracteatum. The sequence goes on along the minus strand of JAJJWX010001489.1, from coordinate 164,652 downwards.
GCAAATATAATAGGAATCGGAGAAAAAAAATCAGTCGCCTCTTCCGTCTTTTCCTTCTTCTTTTCCTTCTTCTTCATCTTTCTTCAATTTTTTCAATTACGTGTGGCAGTTTAACAAACACGATTATGGCATGTGGGTCCCACATGTACTGTTCATAGCAATGTTACTGTTAACCGTAATGTCACTGTTCACACCGATGTTACTGTTCACCGCGTCAAGAACATGATTGATTTGAAATCAGGCTCCTACCCAAGCTCCCTATTGTCCCCGGGAAGCTAGTGATGTATTCAAAATCAACAATCATTGTTGATCAAAATCCATCACCATTGTGATCATCATGATGACCACCATTAAAAACACTCATGTGAAATCAGGCTCCTACCCAAGCTCCATATCGTCCCCGGGAAGCTAGTGATGTATTCGAAATCAATAATCATTGTTGATCAAAATCCATCACCATCGTGATCATCATGATGACCACCATTAAAAACACTCATGTTCTTCATGTTCTTCTTGAGGAAGTAGAAGAAGTGCCCTTAGTAATAAATCAGGTGCCTTTAGTAATAAATCGGGTGCCTTTAGTACTGTTGTATTTTGGCACCCCCCTATTGTAAAAGACTTGACTCCCTCTAGTGGTTGCTTTAAACTTGACTTCCCTTAACTTCTTCTGAGTTTTGTTTTGCTCATAACTTCTTCATACGAACTCAGAATGATTCCGTTCTTTCGCCATTGACTTCGTATTTTCCTCCTCTTCAATGTGATAGCAAGAACTCTTGGGTTTGAATGGGTAATGAAATGGGTAGGAGTAGTGTTTGTGGGATTATTTAAAGGATATGGAAATCCTTGATTGTTCCATAAAGAATTTCCCTTGTATTCGGCTTCGAAGCATAAGACTGATATTTTCCATGGAATGTGCGAAATTGGGGTGTCAACACTTGTTACCCTTTCGGTCTCGTTCTATTCCAAATTTTAAATCTTAGGTTCGCGTTAAGTATTGTTTTCCTAAGGCGGGAAAGAAGAGAACGGTGATGAAATCCAAACCCTTATCTTGTATGGCCAGTCCGTGCCCTTTACTAGGAATTTAAAGCAGCCGTTTTCAGTTCCTCGACATATATGCAAACGAAGGAATACAGTAACTCGATGACAGGGGATTCGAGAGTGTTTCGAAAAACTTAACTCCCGTTCTATACGGGGGATGAACCGTTGTATTCGACTCGGGCCACGACTCCTATGTCATGTACGAACCCGAGGGGCCGAGGTGATATCGTAATCACCGTCCTTCTCTGCAAATAGTTTAATATTTAATACTACCCTTCCGTAGGGTTTAAAAATAAAAGAATGTCCAAGTGTCCAAGTCCAAAGTCCAAAAAGCAAAGTGCAAAAGAAAAAGAAAATTACAAGAGAAATCCTAATACACTCTAAAAAAAAAAAAAAAAAAAAAAAAAAAAAAAACTTCCTCTCCTTTTTATAATAAAAAAAAATCTTCTTCTTTCGCTCCTTTCGCTTTTCCTTTTACTCTAAGTATTTAAGTATTCACCAAAAGCTTTGGCACAATATTCTTTCGCTCCAAATTCCAAATTTTGTAAGGAAAAGACAAAAAACAAAAACGTAAAGAAGAACAAATAAAATAAAAACAAATAAAAACCTAAAAAAAAAATGAATAAAAATCTAAAAACTCTAGCCTAAAGATAAGTCAGTGTCGAGGGCACCAAAAATTGATGTGAATCAATAATGTTGTAGTAATAATAGGTTCGTTGAGACTTGTGAAAGCAATAGATTTTAGACTAATAAAACTTAAAAACAAACAAAACTTAACTCAAAATTTGATTTCAAGATAATAAAATAACCAAGACACTGATTCCACTATTACACATGAATGAATAACGGTAAATAACCCAAAACTCTAATTATCTTTTAAATCTCTTGTTTCTTAATTCACAAATAATCAGGCAAATTCTCAAAAATTAATTGTGTCCCTTAAGCATAGATTATCTTAATACAAAGCATAACATATCTAATTGAATCACAACTAATGAAGAAAATTATGCAAACAATTAAAAACTCTGCAAAAGCAGTGATTGAGTGAATTATAAATTATAAATTAGAGAAAATAAATAATTACCAATTATTCATGCGTAAATAGCTTCCTCATTGCCTTGGTTGTGGGAGAATTAGCTACTCATCATGTTGGAAATACGCTCAAAAATCATTATTATTGCTCAAAGGGTTTACAAATGATGAAATTGAAAGATATATAACGAAAACCGGGTTTGTAACAATTATATTTGTTACAAACCGATATGTTATAGAGAACGATAAACCAAGAGTGTCGCTGGCACTGTATCATATAAGACTGTCTTCAAAACTGTCGCATTCACTGTAGGAAATATGACTGCTTCTTTGCGTCTAATGTTCTTCGAGCTTTTCTTCAATGGCAGCAGCAGCAGATCTCTGAAACTTGAATTTCTTTGCTCTGTTATCTCCCAAACTCTCCGTCACCCTCATATTTTTCCTCAGCAATCTATATATAGTCGAAAGGGCCTCAAAATAACAGTAATAATTCCAAAAAATCCTCCATCACGCGACAGTAAAGAAAATATAATTTCTTTCCTTTTTACTCTCCTTCACGCAACTGCCAGCTGAAAACTATCCTTATTCATCTATTACACGCTCTAAACTATTGCTCGAGTCAACAAGCATGCACTGAACACGTACAAACTCTCCAAAACTCATGCAAACCCGTGAAGAACTTATCCCGTGTACGTGTTGGCTCTGTTTTCTTCAAACTCACGATGCATCCAATTCTAACCGATAACATCGACCATACCATGCCTGTTAAGTTTAAACATGCCTTCCCATGAAATTTCAGCCATTGAATCTCGTCACAGCTCCTCCAAATTCGAAATAGCAACTCTGCAGTTTTCAAATATTTTTTTCCCGCCATTTTTGTTCTTCACGAGAGAGAAGAGGGTGTGCCCCTATCCAACATCCTGGGTGCCGAATAACCAGTGGGTGCTAAGAATGAATTTGGGCTATACATAGCCGTGGGTGCCCCTTAGCAATTGGGTTACCCCTTATCCAAAGAGGGTGTTCCGAGCAACTTTTCGAGCCGAATTTTCCAACAATCTTTATTTCCAAAAAATACCTACAAATACACAAAACACCATAATAAGGACAAAAATGAGTACTAACAATATGAAACATTGAGGACAAATTAGACACATGCCGTTGGCATGGCCTTCGACGGTCGAGATTTTGCATCTTGAGAGGAGGGGAAACCGTTGATCGTTGTGCGCCTTTGTTTTGGTAGTCGTGTAGTGAAGGCCAACGTGGTGGCGCGGCTAGGTTGGCATGTTGTTGGCTTGGCATGGATTGGTTTGGCATGGAAAAACTTAGGTTTTCGGGCTAAAGGTTACCATGTGTCGTCTGATAACCTTGGATGGCTAGGATTTTCTCCTGGGATTGAAGGGAAACCGTTGATTGTTGCACGCCTTCGTTTTGGTGGCCGTGTAGTGAGGGCCAATGTGGTGGCGCGGCTAGGTTGGCATGCCGTTGGCATGGCATGGTTTGGCGTGGCCAAACTTAGGTTTTTGGGCCAAAGGTTACCATGTGTTGTATGATAACCTTGGATGGCTAGGATTTGCTCCTGAGATTGAAGGGAAACCGTTGATTATTGCACGCCTTCGTTTTGGTGGCCGCGTAGGGAAGGCCAACAGGGCTTCGCGGATAGGGTTAGGCTTGGCATGTGGGGTCAAGGGTTCGCCTTGGGCGTGGCTATCTTTGACTAGGTGCGGTTTTGGCTTGACATGTGGGGCCAAGGGTTTGCCATAGGCGCATGGCGTGACTAGGGCCAAGGTAAGGGCGTTTGGCTTGGCATGATATGACTAGCATGGCTAGGGCCAAGGCTAAATACGTTTGGCATGGCCTGGCTAGCTTGGATAGGTTTGGTTTGGCTTGGCATGTGGGGCCAAGGGTTTTCCATAGGCGCATGGCGTGACTAGATTGGGCTAGGTGCGTGACCAAGCTAGGGTTTTGGGGAAAAGGTCGTTTGGTAACCTTAGACGGACATGATTTTCTCCTGGGATTGTTGCACGCCTTCATTGTGATAGACGCGTAGTGAAGGCCAGTATGATGGTGCGGCATAGGGCCATGGCGAGTTGCGTTTGGCATGGCGCGATAGGTGTGGCTGGCATGATTTTCCCTTGGCACGGAGGTGCGGCTAGCATGGTTGGCACATTTTGGCGCGGTCGGTGTGGCTGGCATGATTTTCCATTGGCACAGAGGTGCGGCTAGCATGGTTGGCATGCTTTGGCGCGGTCGGTGTGGCTGGCATGATTTTCCATTGGCACATAGGTGAGGCTATCATGGTTGGCATGCTTTGGCACGGTCGGTGTGGCTGGCATGATTTACCATTGGCACAAAGGTGCGGCTAGCATGGTTGGAATGCTTTGGCACGGTCGGTGTGGCTGACATGATTTTCCATTGGCACAGAGGTGCGGCTAGCATGGTTGGCATGCTTTGGCGCGATCGGTACGGCTAGCATGATTTTCTATTGGCACAGAGGTGCGGCTAGCATGGTTGGAATACTTTGGCGCGGTCGGTATGGATGGCATGATTTTCCATTGGCACAGAGGTGCGGCTAGCATGGTTGGAATGCTTTGGCACGGTCGGTGTGGCTGGCATGATTTTCCCTTGGCACGGAGGTGCGGCTAGCATGGTTGGCATGCTTTGGCTCGGTCGGTGTGGCTGGCATGATTTTCCATTGGCACAGAGGTGCGGCTAGCATGGTTGGCATTTTTTGGCGCGGTCGGTGTGGCTGGCATGATTTTCCATTGGCACAGAGGTGCGGCTAGCATGGTTGGCATGCTTTGGCGCAGTTGGTGTGGTTGGCATGATATGGCATTGGCACACATGGGAATTAGGGTTTGTCTTGTCGTAACCCTAATTTGAAAAAGATACCCCGGTAATTATTTAGAGACACATTAAAGGTTTCAGTAAATGTTCCTAGTAAATGCTTGTTACTTTAAATATTGTGATATCATTGTCTTCTAGGGTTTAGTGTTTTACGATTTTTACCCTAAGCTAAAAACCACCATCAACAGACCCAAAGTCGAAGACTTTAGCAAACAAATCTGTCTCACACAGAAAAGTCTACAAGATAGATAAATTCGTCTCCCACGAATAAACCTATGAGTTTTGTTCCGTATTTTGATAAATCAATGTGAATAGGAACCAATCAATAAAACCAGACTTATATTCCCGAAGAACAACTCAGTTTTATTAATCACCTCACAATAGTCTTAATCGACGCAGCGAAAAAAGATATTGTGGAATCACAAATGATGAGATGAAGATGTTTGTGATTACTTTTATATCTTGCCTATCGGAGATAGAAATCTCAATCCAATTATTACAATTGTACTCGTATGATAGAAATAACAAGATAGATCACACAACTACAAGAAAAGTAGTATCGGTCTGGCTTCACAATCCCAATAAAGTCTTTTAGTCATGAACCTGGTTTTAGAAGAAGAAAACCAAAGGTTAAAGGAGAATTTACTCTAGCTTAGCAAACTAGTATCACATAGAATGCATGGGGATTAGGTTTCCCAGTTCCTAGAGTTCTCCCTTGTATAGTCTTTCAAATCAGGGCTTGCAATCAATGTTAGCATAGTAACAAAACATTCAATATTCACCGTTTGATGAAAACCAGATTAGATATAAGCTAATATCTCTCAACCGTTAGATAGAAAACTTAGCTTGCCATACACATATGTACTTGAAGATTTTTGGTTTGTGTAACCGTACCCAAACGTGTACAATAGTTGGTTCAAGATTAGTCAACCAAATGGTTAGCCAAATGATAACTTTCATATCAACCATATTCTTCTTCACCATAACTAGTCCAAATGACTCAAATGAACTAGTTAGAGAGTTGTTCAATTGCTATGAGATCTTATGTACTACACAAGACACAATTGAAGAAAAAATGATGTGATTCACTCGAATCGATTCATGAACTATAAATCCACGGTTTGCAATAGAATTCCTTAGATAATTTAGATAAGTTCACGAGCATCGTTTTTAGACATAACCACTCAAGTTCGCGGACTGGGTTCGCGGACTTAAGTAACCGGTTGGAGTTTACAATATCTAGCATAAATTCTCGGGTTCGAGAACTTCCGTCAGTTTGCGGACTGGGTTCACGGACTGAAACCAAGCTTCAACTCCAGCAGAAATTCTCGGGTTCGAGAACTACGCTTGTTCGCGGACTGGGTTGACTGCTCAAGTTCCAGTTTTCACTTGATCAACAAAGTTCGCAAACTTAGGTTCAAGTGCATAAGGACTTATACATATATGTGTTTCCACAACAATGTTTATATCCCCCAGTGGTTATATTGTCTAAACTCTCATTCCAATCATTGAAACGTTCTCAGAGGACGTCATATAGTTGTTATTCACAAACTAGTTTTCGTCAGAGAAATTTCCAAAGTGATTGAAACATAACATGACTTTCTTCACTAGGCAAAGATGAATTCGGATAAAGCGAAATCTTTACCAACACACATTTCGAGAAATATATAAGCGAGATATACTCAGCTTGAAATGTCACATGTGTATATCTTTAGTCTATATAGTAAAAATGACTTTTGTCTCTGTAGGATCAGAATATCGCAAGAAGGACGCATTTCCGAAGTATGGTTAACTACACCTTGCGAGTGTCACATGATGGTTTAAAGAATGATGTAACAGATGACGATAGCAGAAACATGTGAAGTGTGTGATGATTCTGTGATAATGAGAACGTTTGCGAAAATTGGCATTATAACCCTTGCGAGAATATTGCGAGTCAGATCCGAAATTAAAGGATAACTTAACTGTCATCCACTATGTAATTTCCTATATAAAGAGTTGAACAAGTGTAGGGGAGATGGGAGATACATTTTGAGAGTGTTGAGAAAGCTTTGAGGAGAGAGAAAGTTTAAGAGAGCAGTTGTATTCTTGATTTCTTCCATTTTTTGTAATATTTCTGAGAATTAATCAATAAAAGTGTTGTTCTTAATCTTCAAATATGTATTGATTCTTATGAATTCTTGTGAGGGGTGTAATGTAGGATTTCCTGCAACTACAGTCTCAAGATAGGAGATAGAGTAGATAGACTTTTGAGTGATAGATAAGTTCAAGTATCCACATACCTTTTAGTCGATGAAGATCCACCAGTTCCTTGAGTAGTCCTTCGTCTTGTATGATAATTTCCATGGAGTTCTTGATCTCAACTACACTTTCTATCCTAGTCCGAGACCTTAGCTATAGTAGACTAGAAAACAAGACTTTATATTTTTGATCACTAACATTGACAAACATGCTTGACATAGCAACGCATGCGAGTTTAACCGAGCAGCGCTCTAACAGTAGACCATGTATTTTTTCTAGCAAGACTTACTCGGTTTTTCAGATCTCCTAACGAAAAATGAATCTTCCGGGTGCAAGTCTGAGTTTTGTGGGAAGCGCCGTCGTGATCGTGGAAAGTCGCCAATCATCCCTGAGTCATCTGATAATCGAGTCATCGATCCCTGGGCGGATCATTTGCTTCTACCATCTTGGAAGTCCCTAGTCACCCCTTGTCGTGTTATGACTGGTAACTGAGTCTCTAGGTAACTGGGTTGTTGATCCCTGAGCAGATCATTTGCTTCCACCACCTTGATGTCTGGGTTGAAGTATGAGATCAGGAATTAGAAATTGATATTGTAACCGAGAGATCAATCTCCCACTGTGGTCGCCAATTATTTGTGGGTGAAAACAGTTTCTGCTGGTTTCGGTAATTTCGTGTGTTGTGGGTGAGAAACGAGACTAAACCTTAAATAATGTATTGCAAGGGAGTACTTTAGATTCGAGAGATCAATCTGTACAAATACGGCCTAAACCAAAAAATGGCCGTTCCAGACTTGCTTTGGTCACAAAGTGAAGGAGAAGGGTTGGTTTTGGGGAGGGAAGCGAAGAGAGTGTTGAGACCAGAATAGTTGATTCTGGAAGAGTAGTTGTTTTACTTGTATCCGAAAGTGAAATTTAACTGATGGGAAATCTAACAAGTGATTTCTGAGTGTTGTATGCTTGTAGTTGCGGATTATCTCACAACTACACCCTCAGTAGAATTTGTAAAACTTAAGAAGTTCTTGATGATGAATGACAATTTTCTTATTAATTCTCTCAATTGATTACATAAAAGTATCTAAATGGAACTAGAATAGTTACAACTTTCTCTATTCTCTTTCCTAAGATATTTTCTAACACTCACTCAAAAGAACCTCTTGAATTTTACATTTGAACTCCTATTTATAGTGAAATTTGTATAGTTGTTTATGTGTTGCGAAATATCGCAATACATCTTCGTAATATTATTCTATCTTCGCAAATCTTTATACTTCCCCGTGCTTCCTCTATCATCGCATCGTTTTGTAACTCTTTCCTCTTATATTTATTACAATGTTCGTAAGCTAATGTCTTGCGATATTCGGTACCTACATCTTTCCTCTTCTCATGTCAATTCTGCAAAGAAGGAATGTCATGAGAATCCCTATTTATCGTAAATTTAATATGGTTATCACCACCTTGTTAGATTCGCAACACGTATTTTTCTCTTTCATTAAATTTTTGACACGTTGCTTCGTAACCGTCCCTCTCAACCGTTCACATCTAATCGCATTGATGAATTTTTTCCTTCGTCAAACTCTCTCTTCTTTATAAATACTATCTTTAATTCTTATTTTTATTCTTTTATTCTATTCATCTTCCTTATCATCCGCCTCTGTAATTTCTTCCTTTTTTTCTTCTATCGCGATTTCTTATTTCTTTCACCTCTTTTCCTCTCTGTTTTCTATCTTTTACCCAATGGCTCCAAAGAAGAAAACTATTGAACAAATTAATGCAGAGCTTGCTGATAGGGACCTCATTCTTTCAGAAATTGATGGTCATGATAATAAGCCTTCACTCTGTATGGAGCTCTTTACTGATCTTACTTGGAATGATCAGAAAATTTTAATCTCACGAGGTCAAATCCTCGCAGGTCTTCCCCTTCCTCTTTATGATGTCAATCTTCCTCTATTCTACGAAATTATTTCCCACCCCAATTTTTCATGTGCTATTTATCAATTGACTGGTGATTGCATTCGCATTCTGGTTGAATTCGCGACTCGTCTTTACTCTTTGGAAAATCTTTGTATTCAGTTGATCTTAGGAAACCTGTATTTCGATATGGAGATTATCGTTGCTGATTATACAGTTGAGAGTTTCTTTAAAAATTACACATTAATTCATGCGAAGAAGGAAGATAAACGTTGGGGTGTTCGTCTTCATCGTAAAGCTAATATCGCAGCAGAAGATCTTCTCATGCACGATATTGATTATGCCTCGGGAAATAATAGAACCCCTCGCCGTTCTCATGATGAACATTGGTATAATTACCCTCTAGCATTATCGGGTTCTTACATTTCTGGGATAGTAGATCTTCCTGCGAACCTTCGTGATCGTAAATATCAACCTTGGGTCTTTTCTTGGCCTAGCGAAGATAAAAACGTATGTATCTCTATCTCCTTATTTTTTTTGTTATTCTTCAACTTATTTTCAAATGAGGTAAGAAACACTCTTATATGTTTTTAAAACAATATATTGTTGCCTATGTTTCTTATCCTTATTTGAATTTGTAGGCTCTTCCTGATCTTCCTGAGGTTGCTGCGAGTGAGAATAAGAAATCTACTTCTTCCAAAAGGTTAACTGCGAGACAAAGAACGCTTCGCTCTGCGAAGAGTACCCAAACTTCTGGTAATCAAGATGATGCTCTTCGCAAAGGAAAAAGGAAACTTGAGGATGTTGTTTTTGAGAGGAAAAAGAAGAAACTCTCAACCAATGCTTACTCCAATGTGATCTCTTCTAGTGAGAATACTGATGAAGATCAAAGTAATGAAGATGATAAATTTCCTGAGAAGGACTTTAATTCTAATTCTGATACCCTTTCTGATAAAGGAGATGATGATGATGATGCTGATGAAGGTGAAGATGAAGATTATAGTAACACAGAAACTTTTGATTCAGCAATGGTTCGTGTATCTGAGGCTTTTCTCCATTCTTCTCGTGGGTTAGGAAACTCTCCTACTGCGAATGATCGTAAGCTTATTGCAAAGGCTTGCAAAGTTCATACTGTACTCAATAACAATTCTCTTAATGGAATTTCAAGATTCGTCTCTCCTGCTACATTTTATGCTTTAGGGAGTATGGTAAGTTTCTTTTCTATTCCTTGTTTGTTTCCCTTATTTCATTAATTTCTAACCCTTTTTATTCGTTCAGGTTGGAAGGGTTAGCTGCGCAGCTACTTCTGATTGGGAAAGACGTCATTCCATTGCTGAGAAGAAAACTTTAAGCCGTTGTAATAAGTTAGAGGCTGAAAATTCAAGACTTCGTCAGAAAGTAGAGGATTTAAGTATTGATAACGCAGAATTAACATCCCGTCACGAAGATAATCCACAATCTGCGAGCATCGTAGCTGATAGTTCTTCTTTTCTTGAGGAGAATAATCAACTAAAGCTTGAAAACTCTTCTCTTCGTAATGATAAGAAACAATTAGAAGGTAAATTCTTCGTAATGGTAAGTATTTTAATTACTTTTCCTTCGTAAGTTGCTAACCAATTCCTTAATTTCTTCCCTTGTTGCAGAAAATTATGCGAAGATGAATGATGATCTAGAAACTATTATTTCCGTCGTAACTTAAGATTTCTAATTTAAGATCTCAACTTCTAATTTCCCAGAACAACCATAGCTTATATGTCAAGCGTTTCCGAGCTAAGATAACTCGCAAGATTTTTGAAGACAATCAAATTCCTCTCAAGAAGTACCAGACGCTCCTTTCTGAATTTATTCCTGAGGATACTCCATATCTGGAAATCTCCGATAGTGAAGTTTAAGATGATCTCTCTGAAGAAGAAAAAGAAGATCATTTTGATGGGAATAAATCACTTGAAAAATAGCTTTATTCTTTTTTGTATATCTGCTCTAGTTCTTTTCATATTGTCTGTTTGAATATAATACTTTCTTCTTTCCTGCACTTTTGATCAACCAACAATTTCTTTTTTTGAAGTTTAACTAGTATTAATGTCTTAATTTTGCGATGATGAATTGATCTTTCTTTGATTGAGTGCTTCCCTTATTCGCATAACTTGATCATGTGGAGAGAAATAATATATCTTAAAGACTTAACTTAGTATTCCCTTTCCCCCTATTATTGCTCTTCAGATGATCAAACATTGTTGGAAGTATTAGAATATCTGCCTCAATATAATTTGCGAAGCTTCAGCTTGTTGCCATTGTGAATAAGAAATCCTCCCTTTGAAATATAAGAAATATGAGGTATGAAATATCCTTAAGAAGTATAAGAAGTATAAAATATCTTTGAAGAAGTATTAGAAGTATTCAATCCGTGAAGAATTATCCAATGTATGAAGAAGTATAACAAGTATTTAACCTTCGCAAAATTTGATATGAAATATTCGTTGAAGAAGTATATTAAATATGAAACGTTCTTGTAGAATTATAAGAAGTATTCAAATTGTGGAGAAATATTCAATGTATGAAGAAGTATAAGAAGTATGTAATTCGTAAAATTTAATGAATACGAACTATCTGTTTTTGATTGCGATTAAAATCGCATCTCTTGTTATATCTTCGTGATATATATTCTTGTAAAAATTCTTCAATGATATTGATTGGATTGCCTTCTTTGTTATAACTTCATGATATATATTCTTGGAAAGATTCTTCAATGATATTGACGGAATTTCCTTCTTTGTCAGAACTTCATGATATATATTCTTGTAAAAATTCTTCAACAATATTGATGGAATAAATTTCATTGATTGTTGTGGTCTTATCCTGCCTTCCTAAGTAAAGGTCTTATTTTTTCACCTCTTTTGTGATAATATTTTTGTATTTGCGATAATATGACAAGTCTGAACATTCTTGCGAATATACAACCTCGTGACATTATCATCTCGCGATGAAATCTCAGGACGTTTTTACACTTTCATGTAATAACCGATTGATCTCATCTTAACTTCTTTTGTTATGTTCTGCGAGTTCTCTTTTTTTTTTTTTTTGAATTTTTTTTTTTTTAGAATGCTCACATAAATTCAGTTGTTGCACAAATATGACAAGCCTTTATGTTTTTTCAAACAAAAAGTTTCGTGACATTTGCGTCTTATAGCACGTATCAGCTCCCTAATGGAGGGTGCTGCCCTTTATCTTCCCCTTGGTTGCCCCTTCAAGGAAGCGTACATCGACCATACAAGGTTAGCTCTTCCCACCCGGTTCTGCAAACAACCAGCTTTTGATCGCAACCTCTTATCCTTTTTGCCTATGGGGCTTATAGTTACGAGGTTGCACCCTATGGGGTATCTTTGGGCCAAGTGCATCATTTGCCAAGACTTGTCAAAAATGGCAGATGTGCTTCAAGCCCACCCGGCACTCTTGACTCAACCGTGTACCTCGGCGCCTTGATCGTTTTCTGCACTTCATGTGAAAGACAGTATGTCTTAGTCTCCCAACCTAAATCATGTTACATCGCATAATATTGCGTAATGTCGCAAGATTAGGTGAGAATCCAAGGTGTCTAACCCGGATAGGTACCCCGTTATTGGGTTGTACCCACCTAAAGTTCCATGTACTCAGGTTCCTTGGTGGTGTTCCGGTGTCCCTGAGCCATGCTTATAGGTACCCCCTTAAATTACGCACTTTAGGACTTTGCCTCTTACGAAATGTTTCTTCGCGAACTAGGGTGTACGCCACAAAGGTTTGCCTGTGTAATATTTCTGCGGCTTTCTTTCTTTTTTGAAAGCTGATCACAGATTGCGGTCTTTTATTCGAAAATTAATTTTGCGTCTTTCTTCCATGAAAGTTAATCGCAATAAATTGTTTTAATTCGTAAAATTTTATCACAAAAAATTTCTTGTGTTGCAAAATACCTCATTTCAATTTCTTGTTCCTCAACGTATATCTTGTTATACTTTACGAGCAAACATATTGATTGCCTTCTTGTTTCATTACCTTCTTTCTTCTTCCTTCGCAAATCACCACCCTTTGTTATCCTCGTAAATTTCATGTATGATTAACATTGTAATTTTATTCTTTCATGTCTTAATCCTCTGCCATTAAATTTTCACTTCTTTTTACAGCCTTTGCTTTTTTTCTCCAATTTTCCTTTTCAGTAGTTTTTCCTTCGCAAACTTCTACCTCTTTATCATAACATTTCGTGCCTTCAGCCCAATCAACCTTGATAACTCCAACACCCTTCATATGAGGAAACTTTATGCATTGATGTAGAGTGGAAGCTACGCCCGGAATTCCATGAAGCCAGAGTCTTCCTATCAAAGCATTATACGGTGATTCGACATCAACAACGCAAAACAGAATTTCAGTTCGCATTCCACTTAAGGGAATTCACATGCTTACTTATCCTTTAGGTTTATTAGCAGTTCCATTAAAACCATAAATCCTGTAGGTAGAAGGTATTAGATCTGCGTCTTTTCCCCCCATAGTTTTTTAAGCATAATAGAATAGGATATTGACAGAATTTCCCGTATCAATCAAAATTCTATTAAGACCAATTGATTCTTCCTCCATATCATCTTCACTTTCTTCCATATTCATGCAAATTGCTAACCTTACTACCAATGGGTTATCATGTACTTCACAACCTTGTGGAATTTCAGTAGCTTCAAAAGAAATTTCACGCTTCTTCCAATCTTCAAGTCGCGAAATTTTTGCGATGTTCATTATCTCCTTTCCTTCACCATCCCTCGCATATACCCTGCTTAACACATTATCATGAAAATCTTCTATGGTTTTATATGAGTGAACAATAGAATTACAGAAAACATTCCTTGCTTTTGACCCCACTTCTATATGTAGGGTTTCTTTTCCCTTTTCTTGTACTGTGTTCTCCCTGTGAGTTATGACTGGAGCCTGTGGTAATTGTTGCGACTGTGTTTACTTAAGTAAAAAGTGATCCAGTTTTCCTTGATCAATCATTCGCAAGATAATCCTCTTGATATTATTGCAATTATTTGTAGAATGTCCATGAAAATGATGATACGAACAAAATTCATGACTTCTTGGACCCATTGGTGGTTCCTTTCCCATATTCCATGGAGTTGGTATATGTTCTATCAGGATAATTTCCTGCCATATCTTTTCTACACTTGTATTCAAAGGTGGCAATTTATTTCTTCTCTTATCATTCTTTGACCTCCTTGATCATTGTTATAATTTTGTCTCTGATTCCCTTGTCCAAAATAATTTTGCCTTTGTCCCCCATAATTTTCTTGTTGTTGATCTAATCTTAGGATCTGGTTATTTCCTCCTCGATTATAGAAATTCCTCTCTCTATCATACTCTTCTTGATCTTTGCTACCCATTGCTACCATTTTTGGCTGGCTATTATTGATTTTCTTCTCTTCTGAAATTTGCGAAGAAGTTTGCGAGGATGTTTGCGAAGTACCTGCTACAACATTAATTATTTTAGGAAGTAAGTTTGCTCCTGTATCTTGATTGTTAGTGTTTGCTACTGGGTATGATTCCATATTGTTTTGCTTTTCCTCTAATGTAATGTACTCCTCTTGCAACTCTCGTAACTCTGTCATCATTATGGAATTCTTTCTTCGGAAGATTTGAACATACAGTTGTTCAGTTGCGAACATCGCATTTATGAAAGACAGAATCAAATATCTCTCATCTACGCGCCCTGCCATATCACTGCACATAGTCTTCCATCTTCTTACCAAATGCTTCAAACTTTCACCAATTATTTGTTTTAAACCAAACACATATTCAATACCAAGCCGTGAGGAATGATTTGTGATGTATGCTCCAAGGAAAGTTGCTTGTAAATGATTAAATGATGTAATAGTGTTCTTAGGAAGTCCTTCAAACCACTTTAGAGCTTATCCTGTTAAGCTTGATGTGAAGTACTTGCATAATACAGCATCGTGATTCTCCTATTGTAACATGCATCTTATATATGCTTTAATGTGCTGAATAGCACATGAAGTCCCATCAAAGATACTAGTAAACGTAGGCAGATTTCATTTTGGTGGAATCCCTCCCAATTGTACTTCTCTAGCAAATGGAGTCCTCGCAGCTTCTTCTATTGCTTCATCTAATTGCCTTCTATCTCCTCCTCTTCTATTGTTTATCATCCCTCTCATTTCCGCTAATTCTCGAAAAATCCGTGCATTTGCCTCATAATTCTCATCCATTGGCCTCTTCAACTCAGCCTATCTTCTTCTACGTTCTTGCGTCTCTTCTCTTGCGATCCTTCGCATTCTATCATATTCTTCATTAATGTTTTCATTTGCACAATTTTGCAAATATCTTCTTTCTAAATTATCACAATTTTTTTATTGCAGAGCATCTTGAAATTCTTGTTCTTCCCTTTCTATTCTTCTCATTCTTCTCATGAGAATATCAGGTTTTTCTTCTTCTTCATTTATCCTCCTCCTGTGATTTATTTCTTCTTGATTTGCTTGTATTTTGTTTCGAAAGTTTGGTTCATTCCTCGCCATTTCTGTTTGTTGATTTCCAACTCTTCTCCTAATTCTTTCACACTCAATATTTTGATTGTTACGAGCCTCTTCAAGTCTTCTTACTCCATTCTCGTAATTGTTTTGATGTACTTCTTGTTGTCCCTCAGCTGACTCTTCCCCTCGATTTTCTTCACCATTCTGATTGTTCTCTCTAGGATTTGGCCTGGTTCATAAATTCTCCATGTTTTGTTCGTGGTTTGGTACTAAAATGAAGCGATTCTCTTGATTTCTTTCAACTTGATTCTGTGCTTGTCCTTACATAGTACTTTCATTATTGATTGTTGGTGAATTTTGTCCTTCTCTCTCTGGTATAACATTTGATCTTGCAACACTTTGAGGTTTCCTCCTCTGTAACATCTCATTTTCCCTCCTCAATTCTTGATTTTGTCTTGTTAGATTAGCACGTTCTTCAGCTTCAAACCTTCGTTCTTCTTGAATTCCTTGTCTCAATGTTTCTAATACCTCCCTTTCTCTTTCAAGAATTGGTCCTCCCATCAGTCTCCCATTTTCTCTGATTTGTGGTGCTCTATATTCTTCTGCGGGTGTATCAGTTCTCCAAGTGTGTATACTCACTTGATCATGATCTATTGTTTGTTGAGCTTGATTTCTTCGATTACTCCCTCTCCTACTAGGTTCTCCTGTCATATTTGCTTCTCCTCCTGCGAGTCTTACACTTTTTCTTAATGCAGTTAATGGTTCTGATATGTTTCTTCTTCTTGCCATTTCTCTGATGCAGGAATTCTTCAAGTCCCTGTTTCTAGCGCCAATTATGTAGTTGCGGATTATCTCACAACTACACCCTCAGTAGAATTTGTAAAACTTAAGAAGTTCTTGATGATGAATGACAATTTTCTTATTAATTCTCTCAATTGATTACATAAAAGTATCTAAATGGAACTAGAATAGTTACAACTTTCTCTATTCTCTTTCCTAAGATATTTTCTAACATTCACTCAAAAGAACCTCCTGAATTTTACATTTGAACTCCTATTTATAGTGAAATTTGTACAGCTGTTTATGTATTGCGAAATATCGCAATACATCTTCGTAAGATTATTCTATCTTCGCAAATCTTTATACTTCCCCGTGCTTCCTCTATCATCACATCGTTTTGTAACTCTTTTCTCTTATATTTATTACAATGTTCGTAAGATAATGTCTTGCGATATTCGGTACCTATAATGCTCCTGACCAAAACTTGTTCTCTAGTGGAAATAGGTGAGACCTATTTATACAAGTCGAAGTGAAATGTACTCTGGTCTCGTAAGAAATAGAAACAGATGAGTAAATGGGAGGAGGTGGTAACCGATAACGCCTGGAATTGATATTCCATAATGAAGGAAAGCGTTTCACCATTACTCCAGGTATTTACTAACCGCCTCATCCTTATGACACTGTCTTGTAACGGGTGTAGTGTACGCCGCACGCTATAAACCGCCAAACCAATACCCTAATGAGCATCCCCCAGTTTGTGACATGTGTTGATGTCTCGAGTGTTTTCGTGGAAAACATGTAGCATGTTGCTGCTATTTGTAAAGTTGATCTTGGGAGACTTGTCGGCTCGGTGGTGACCCTCGACCTTCGATATATTGCATCTTGAGAGGAATGGTATCCATTGATTATTGCAACCCTTCGCTTGGTAGCCACCGACATGAAAGCATGGCTGGCATGGCTTTAACACTAGGATTTTGGCGTTGGTCCAAAGGTGGCCATGCATTAGATGGTGACCATGGACGGATAAGATATGTATCTTAGATGGAAGGGTGGTCGTTGATTGTTGCAAGCCTTCATTTGGTAGCCAGTAGCATGAAACCATGGCCGACATTTCTTTAACATGATTAGGCATGGCTAAGCTAGGATTTTGGCATTGGGCCAAAGGTGTCCATGTGTTAGCTGGAAACCTTGGACGTCTGAGATCTGCATCTCAGATGGAAGGGTGGCTGTTGATTGTTGCATCCCTTCGTTTGGAAGCCAACGATATGGTTTAGGTCCGGCGTGGCTTGGCATAGTTTAGGCGTGGCCAAAATTAGGGTTTTAGTACAAACCGTGATGTTTGGCCTTGGGATGGAAGTTGCCTATTAAGTGCATATTTTACATATATTTAGTGTCGAATTCATGGTAGTAATTGCTTATATTCTTGCAAATTATTGTATATTACGTTTGTTTTCTCTTATTTGTGGTTTGCTAGGTGAATCATCCAAAAGAAGTGAATTGGCACTTAATTGTGCAATAAAAGAAGTTAGTTGCAAGTGGAGAAAGGCCAAAGACTAAGTAGAACTCATTAAAATTAAGGATGTCTTTCCATCATCATGAAGAGAGCGAAAAGACGAAGCCAGCGACGAAAGAACGAGGCCATTCCGATGTCATATGAGAAAGTTATGGGCAAAATAATAATTTACACTTGTCGGTTCTCCTGAACTGACAGTCCAACTAGGTGTATTAAAGAAAAGGCCAATAGCTAAGGGCACAAGATATTTTACTCAGGGCTGCCATATCCACAAATTGAGAAGAAAAATGCATGTGTCCAGTTAGGATTACGTCTTCTCCTTCACACCGAAGTTCTTCTGCATGGATTACTCATGGCAAAGACTGAGTCTTCTGGCTGGTCGTTATGGGGACAAAATAATTTAAGAATTAGAAGTACTATGGAGGTTAAGTGTACTACTCGATCTTGGAAATAGTGATTGTAATGATGACTGTTGCCAATTATGGCCAAGGTAGGATGATCGTGATGATGGCAGTATTGAGCTCAAGACAAACTCAGACGATAATGGGTTAATGGTAGTTGTATCTATTCTAAGGCTGTGATGATCATGATGACGATAAACTATAGAGTTGAGATCATGGTAATGGTAGGGATGGATGAGCTGGTTACGTACGGTGTTGTTGTTTCCAGCGATAAATGCTAATGGAGATGAGGTCCTGAATTATGTACGGAGTAAGAGTTTGAGAAACAGGGCATGGTTGCTGCTGACATTATCGTGATCATAATTCAGTGAGGATGATCGAGGACAGAGAGGTAGAGCATAGAATGATGGAATAAAGATATTGTGATGAAGACCGAGAAAATTTGCAGTTAGAGATCGATAGTGGTAATGGTTACTGCCATTCAGTGATGAAGATAAACAAGGAGTTAGCCGGTGGTGTGCTGAGAGTTGGCAGAGATTCAGAATGAGAACACGAGCTTGGTGCTGGATTGAAGCTCGAGTTGTTGACTGCTAAAATACTTTAGTAAAGAAGAGTTTGAGTTGGTGATCGAAAACATGAGAAGATATGGAAGAAGGGGACGTGATGAGACAAAGATGGTGTTTCTCAAATGTTGATATGAGAATGGAGTCCGAGTATTATGAGTTAGAATACACGGGAGGAGTTACGTATATAAAACCCAGCCGTGATTGAAAAGTAAAAATTGGAGAAAATGTTCCAGGAGAAATTGCGGCTTGAAAGTCTGAGCCGTAGAAGAGAAGAAGAATTTATGCTGTCAGTTCCATGGAACTGACAAGCCAATAATATATATGGGCTGGGCTTTCCCAGTTGAGAACGACCACTTGAGTTATTTTCAGAAACTCTTGTATATGTCCAACCCTTTGGACGTGACTTATTTGGAGTTTGGATAGAATTTGGAAACCATTTAGCATGGGATTCGATACACGCGCACTTCTATAATTTGGAGACTATATAAGAAACACTTCTTGACCTATATATCATATATCTCTACATCTCATATAATACATACATTTTTGTTTTTCATTCATATTTTAGGTTTTACCCCTTTAGGGGAAACCAAGAAACGGTGTAAACATGAGAGGCTAAACTTTTATTGATTAGGATGAATTCAAAGTTCTGGGCGTGAAGCTTAATTATTATACAAGTTTATTCAAAGTTTTTATCATATTATCGATTGTCTTTTCTATATCTAGGGTTTATGATTGATTACTAGATTGTCCAAGTGTACAATTGGATTAATATTTTGATCATTCTAATGCTAGTAGAAGTTGAGTGATAAGCATAATAGTCAAACAACTCTCTACACAAGTAGAAATCGCAAGACCTTACAGAGGGATTATGTGGAGCAATTGCGAGTGAAGAAAACATCAGCAAGTGAACCTTGAGCTAAGAGTTTAACTACTGGGATCAACCTGATTCACAAAGCCTAAAGCATTCGGTTGGATTACACCTTGAGTGAGATACTACTTAGTAGTTCGGTTGGATAGAATCTGATATTGGAGAGCTTCCGTATCCGTGGTAAAAGGAGTTTTGGGGATAACACTGTGCTAGATGTTATTCTACGGTTGGTGATATATAATTCTTACAAAAGGTAAACGAGTATACTATGCAAGTCAACGTTTGGTAACGGCGAATGACTCCTAATCATCTTATTATTATTATTCTTCTTTTTGTTTATTATAATCAAACCAATTCCCTCTTTTTAGTTTTTTTATTTATTTTGCTGAACTAAATAATATATCAATTACATTGCTCTTCATGGGAACAAACTTGGCTTCCTCTATATGATTATTTAATTAGTGGTAAATATCTTGATTAATTTGTTATGGTTACGACACGCATCAAATTTTGGCGCCGCTGCCGGGGAGCGGTTGTTAATTGATTTGTTATTTGTTTAGCTTGTTTTTGTTTTTAGATTTTTTTTCTTTTGTTCTTGTGAGTCGTCATGTTTCCTTACGGAAATAACATGTACGGAGCACAAGACCAATCATCATATTATAGTGGTAATCAATTTGGTTTTTAATCTCAATATTATGACAGCTACCAACCATTACATGGGTATAATCAAAACCAATCTTTTGGCTATGATCAATATCTTACGGAACCTTATGGTTATTCTCATGCATATCAACAACCTTATGACGGGTATGTTAATGAAAACCCACAAGGATGGGGGGATAATTATGATTCCAATCAAGATTGTTCTAGTCTTACAGATCTAATGCACCGATTTATGGATAATATGGATCTAGAAAATCAAAATTTGGACCAGCATATTCAAATGATGGATGAACGCGACCAGACTATGGAAAGTTATGCTCCTAAATATAGTTCTTCTACACTCGAAGATCTAATGCACCAATTTATGAATAGTTTGGATCGGGAAAACCAACAGCTGGATGAACACAACAAAAAGACTGAAGATACACTTCAAGAACTTCAAAAGGTTATTGACAACCTAAGAAGATAAATTGATCAAATTAAGAATGGAATAACTAAGGAAAAAGTTTGTCCTAAAAGCCAAATGAATTCCGACGTTCCCATGATCAATAATGAATACGCGATTCATGAGTATCTTGAAGATGAGCAACCTTTGGAAAATCCTTGCAATAATGGTAATGTTATTCCAACTCCGGATCATTATAACGATCACTCGCCTATACAAAAGGAAGAGAATGGATATGACATAACCGTTGTTATAAATGGTATAACGTACTCAAACAATGATTTTATGATTTACACCAACGAACTAGACTTTTTAGGAGATGATTCTGATTCCGATGACGAGGTTGTTGAAGAGATAGAGATTGAGAATGAAACCAAATTGGTTGAAGTTGTGGAAGACCCAATAGAGCTAGCCAAGGGTTATAATGATGCTGAGATTTTAATTGAAGCAGAAACTAACGAAGAATGGATAAATAGTTTGATAGATGACCACGATACAAATGAGGTAAATAATTCATTGCAATTCTTTAAGAATGATGAAAATCCTGTAATACGAGAGATTGTGGAAGGTTTGTCTAATCCTTTGCATATTTTTAAATCTTTTGATTCATATCACTTAGGATTGAGTATTTGTGCTTCTAAAATTCTTAAGGATTATTTTACTTCTAATTATCCACCACTTGATGTGTTTGATTCTAGCACAATGCAGGTTCAACAAGAGGAACCTATAGAAGCTCCCTTATTTTATGTTCTCTATCCACTTTTGAGTGTAGAAAGGACTAAGTGTGGGGGATACTTCCAATCTATAATAATTTTATTATTCATATGTTATGCTAATCATTGTGTGAATTTGTTACTAGAATTGCAGATTGTTTTCTGGGAAGACTACCAGATTTTTAGATTGTTGGTATATGGACGATAACAAAAGAGTTGGGCTGACGATTTTAAACCAAGCGCTAAATGGGAGGCAACCCATAGGTTTTGTATCTTAAACACTTTTATTTATTTTTGTTTTTATTTTTTTTATATCATATTTGCATCCCCATGTTTAATTTCATTGAATCCGAATCTATCTTAGAAGAGAATTATGATGAATACCTTTTCGTCAGAAAAATTCAGACTGCGCATATTTCAGTCGAGAGACCATAACTGTCAGAACATTTATCAAAAAACTGTGCCCGTTTAACACTTTGTAGAAAACATGTAGATGAACAACTTTTTTGAAATGGAGTTTTTCCAAATTCCTCACCAATGTGCACAGTTTTTGCGTTTTATCTGTTGTTACGTCAGAATTCAGAACTTTCGGTTTTACACATTGAGGACAATGTGAAGTTTAAGTGTGGGGTGGTATTTTGCATATAGATTTTTCTATTTGTTGTAAATTTTTGCATAACACCTTAAACTTGTAGATATTTTAGAGTCTCTAGCATACTTCTAGGTATGTTTACATAGAGAATTCTGACCGACATAACTGAACTTGGAAGTGTTAGGGAACTATGTTTGGATTTCTTACGAATTGGAGTGTTAAATAATGGATTTAATCATGCCGGTGATGTATATGATGTAGTTGCAGGAAATCCTACAATACATCCCTCACAAGAATTCATAAAAATCAACACATTTCTTAAGATCAATAACGACACTTTTTATTAATTGAATCTAGAAATTTTACAAGAAGGAAGTGAAATAAAAAATACAACATTGTTTTGGACTTTCTCTATCCTCAACACTCCAAACATTATCTCTCCCCCTTATGCCTATTCATCTCTTTATATAGGGTATTCCATAGTGAATGACAGCTAAGTTGACCTTTATTTTCGGATCTGATTTGCGGTATTTCGCAAGTTTACAAATGTTAATTTCGCAAAAATCCTAAATTTCTCTAGATCATCACACTTTTCTCATGTTTACGCTGTCGTCATATGTTATGTCATTTCTGAAATCACTCTGCGACGTCTTCGCAATGTTGTTGATGAAGATTTCGCAAGTATGTGGTTGTTGCGATATTCTGATCCTACAAATGTGGTGCAGAGATAAATGCATTATTAGAGTTGTTGATCAATCATTAGTGGAGACTACCTATTTTTATATCAACTGAGGCACCATACCAAATTTTCTTTGTAGCTGACTAAAGAGCTTTCTTTTGAGTGTGTGTCACCGTACGTTAATTCCGGGTAGAATGGTGAGCTACCCAACTTCACACCATTTTCAGCACTATTTTTGATCTCTTGAGTGCTAATTTTTTCAATCATGAGGGTGACGTCTATAGACGAAAACCATCTTCTTGTAGTTTGATTTGCAGTTAGCACCATTCTCTCTCTCGCCAACAACAGATCCATAGAAACACTATCATCATCAACAAGCGGAGCGACATCCAAATCTACAAGAAAAGTTGAAGACGTTTGAGGTTTACAAGCAACAATACAAGTAAGAGCAAATTTCATATCCAAGTAAGCAACAAACAATGAGCATATTTTTATAAACATGTTGAAGACTTACATATAAAGGGCGTAATTCTATATCCAAGTATGAAGACTTATTTACAAGAGTGAAAAAAATCAAAAGATGAGAGTTATTGAAGTTTATGATACAAAGACAATATAAGTTATAAAGATCAAAGAGGTAAATTAATTCTGTCATGGCCATATTAATTTTAATTTTGTTATTATTTTTATAGTTGCAATCTTTTTGTTAAAAAGAAAAAAAAAATATATATACAAAGAGATTTGCATTTAGGTTGTTATTTGTTCAATAAGGCCATGTGGAAGAAAAATATATAAAGAAGTTTCAAGCAACAAGGAAATTGAGGAAAATAGTACTAATTGTCGAAGTTCTACAAGTTCAAGAGTTTATCATCAACATTTGAAGACCGAAGACGAAGACCAAAAAGATGAAGAAGACGAGCCGAAGGAAGACGTTTCTATTGGATGCTGTGAGAGTGGTGTTATCATCATTGCAATCGAATGTGAAGGTGGTAAGTAATCACATCCTTGCTATAGTGGTTGATTTCCTTTCTTAGAGATCATCAGAAAAATATTTTTGTTTTCCACGATTTTGTGGAGTCTCCAGAAATTATTTCGGAAGGTTTCCTTCGCACCATTCAACGTGTGTAGGATTCTGTCTTTATTCCTACCTACACACATGTGAGACCCATAAAAAAGCCGTTTTATTGAGGGCAATTATCATAAAATCCTTTTAAGTGAGGCAGAAGTCGAGGTGAAATGCTTATTGATCGCTCTCAAACATGCATTCTCTCATTATGGTGTGGTTATTTCTCACTCAAGATTTAAGAATGAATATGTTCTTTGGTATTTCTAACTTCTTATTACTAGCATGCAGAAACTCTATGTCCTCATAGCTCTTTGGATGCTTGGGAAGCTGGAACGCTTTGAAGTTGGAGTAGGTTTTGTGGGTATACCTCTCATAAGACCTCACGAGACTATAACTCATCCACTAGAGACACCTAGGGGTTTAAAGGCATGTTGCATTAGCTAAGTGCATCTGTTTCCTCAACGACATGGAGTTGTTGTATTTTAGATAGTTTGCTCGAGGACTAGTAAAATCCAAGTGTGGGGGAATTTGTTAAGTGTATATTTTACATATATTTAGTGTCTAATCCATGCTAGTAATTGATTATATTCTTGCAAATTATTGTATATTACGTTTGTTTTCTCTTATTTGTGTTTTGCTAGGTGAATCATCCAAAAAAAGCGAATTGGCACTTAATTGTGGAATAAAAGAAGTTATCCGCAAGTGGAGAAAGGCCAAAGACAAAGTAGAACTCGTTAAAATTAAGGATGTCTTCACATCATCATGAAGAGAGAGAAAAGACAAAGCCAACGACGAAAGAATGAGGCCGTTTCGATGTCATATGAGAAAGTTATGGGAAAAAGAATAATTTATACTTGTCGGTTCTCCGGAACTGAAAGTCCAACTAGGTGTATTAAATAAAAGCTCAATAGGTAAGGGCACCCGATATTTTACTCAGGGCTTCCATATCCACAAATTGAGAAGAAAAATGCTTGCGTCCAGTTAGTATTACGTCTTCTCCTTCACACCGAAGTTCTTCTGCATGGATTACTCATGGCAAAGATTGAGTCTTATGGATGGTCGATATTGCTATGGAGGTGAAGTGTACTACTCGATCTTGGCAGTAGTGATTGTAGATGATGAATGCTGCCAATTATGGCCAAGGTAGGATGATCGTGATGATGGCAGTATTGAGCTCGAGACAAACTGATGAAGTAGGATATTTGGCTTTAATTTTAGTGGGAGCCCGAGATCCAACATTGACTCGAATGCGAAAGTATATGCACGAGTAGAGATTTTTTTAGGGAGTGTTTATTCTAGGAAAGTCTTACGTGTTTAGTGGTGTTTATCTCCACGTTTATAGATGACGGGTTTATTGAATTTTGATAAGGTTTATCTTTATCTTTTTCTTAGCTAGCAAGTTTAGGGTTCTATTAAGGTCTTGTTTAATGTTTTAGTCGGCAGTTTTTGATGAATATGAAGAAAAGTTTAAATCTACTTTGAGTTTTTCGTGTTCAGTTTATGTTTAATCTCATAACCTTGCATCAGTTTTGGCGCTAGAAACTAATAACGTTCATGGCTCGATGAAGAGAAGAACGTAGAGTTGATGGTCATGCTGCTCAAGGCCGTAGCAAACTATTTGGGGGCTCTAGGAAAAGTTAGAGAAACGAGGCCCTTTGTAAGCTAAATTTTTTCAATTTGGCCTTAGCTAAAATGAAAAAGTAAAAGTACATGTTTTCCTGAAATGGAGGTAGTATAAAAGAAATCATAATGATAAAGTTGGCCAAAAATAATATCTAAAAAACCCGGAAAAAACACCATACCTTTTAAGGATCATTATTTCTGCCCTTTTCGAATCAAAATCATCACTCATACTATTAAAATAAATTTATCTGCTATCCAATTCCAAACTTTGTTCGGACAAGCCGATTGTAACTAGAATTGTCAATAAAATTTTGTATGATATAAACATGTTGGGGCAGCATTCAATATCTTTCAGAAAGTCAACATTTTTTTTTGCTTTTCGTGTTTGGGTAAGAAAAACATCAAAATTTTTAATTCTGCATACAAGTCATGCCCATTAATATATCAAAATCCATATCATGCCTTAGATAAATTCCAAGCTTGATAAAAGAAGCCGCGAAAATGAGTTGTTCGCTGATTTCCCAGATTACAACATATTTGCATACAATAACTAGATTGAATTGTTGATTATTTTTTTTGAAGCATTGAAATTGTTGAATGAAAGTTACGAAGTATAATCCAAATAAATGAAACTAAATTTCAAATGGTAAAAAATTTACTTTGATTTCATTGGGGTTAATCTAGTTCTTTTTTTTAATTAGGGAATGAGAAAATCTAAAATTTGTAAATTGTAATCAAGGAAAAACTGCAAAATGAACAAGATGAGAAATTAGGTACAATAAATTAAGGAGAAGAAGAAGGAAATGGGAAAAGAAAGAAAAGTTGAATGTTTATTCCAAAATTAGACGCTTACGGCTTACCAACTCTTATACATAACCAATAGGATTTGGGGCCCCTAAGTTTTGGGGTCCCTAGGCCGTCGCCTAGCTGGCATATGCTCAGCGATGGCCCTGATGCTGCTCCTCGTCTAGATGGGATGATAAAGTTTGAGAGGATTACCAAACTTGAACGACAGGTTGAAGTGCTCACCCGTCAGATGGTTGTTATGTAGAAACAGCAAGAGCACCATCAATATCCAAATCGATGAGAAGTGGAGGAGGATGCTGATGAGGAAGACATGTTTGATATCTTTGCTGATAGCGTAGTGGGTAGTCAACTCGCTACATATCAATCGCATGATTTCCAAAGTTGTGAATCTGGATTGAAAGTTGACATCCCTTACTTTTATAGTAGCTCGCTAGCAGATGAATTTAATGGAGTTTCTAAAGAAGATGAACATCTGTTTCAATCGGGACTTGTTGTTCATGAGGAGTCGTTGTTCTACCTAAGTACAAAAGGAGAAGACAAAGTTGATGTAGATTGGGATTTACCGTCGGTCTATGATATTTATCCAAATTATGAAGTTTGCTTTCGTTCAGATTGTATCGATACTTTTCCAAACGAAGATACAACAAATATCAGTACTCATTTGGTTCTATGTGGTTCTGTTAATGAGTTTCCAGTTTTACGTATGGTAGAGAGTATTATTTTTCGTTCCAACTTGTATAGACAAGAGTTTGTCATATGGAGATACTTGGAAATAATTATAAAAGTGAAATTCGAGGTCGAATTTTCTCGAACACCTATACAAGAGCTATGACTGAAAAGTTTTCAGGATTTTTTTTGGATCTAAGTCATTATGTTAGCGCGTATCAAGTTCTGCAAGCGGTAAAAAATCTTAATTCAAAATCGCTTGTTTATGAGCAAGAGGAAACGGTTTGTCATAACAAAACTTGTAGAGGGAATCATTAGACAACACATCGCGCCTTTGATGCTTACATGAAGGACACTATTGTGCGATGGCCTGGAACAGAAGGTATAGGACGTGTTATTGCACCTGACACTGAAGATGAAATCTTATCGCTGGATCCATTTATGCTATTTAGGCTAAATGAGGTATAAGATTCATGGCATGGAGGTCTCATGGAAGTGGAAAAGCGTACTCGCAGAGGTTTGGTGTTTACCTTTAATTTTCATAAATTCGCTTCTATTTTTGTTAAAGCATCGAATTATGTTTTACAAATAAGTCCGGATGTCAACGGACTTGATGTTCTTAATGAGAATGCATGTGTTTACTGGGTTCCTGGTTGTGGATGTCCTTATGCTGGTGTAACGAGAATTTTGAGCCAGTTTCCCGAAAACTCCATAATTCTAGGATGCTATGTCCACGAGGAAAACTGTAGATGGCCGTTGGCACATGTTTTTCAGACTATGGAAAGACCAGGAAGTTTAAAAAATAGAATTAACAACGTGAGAATGCAGAGCTACGTCTCTATATTGTTCCGAGGAAAGAATTATCTCTCCTTTTGTGTATGTATCTCGTCTAAGAAATATCTCCACCTTAGTACCAATGAACTATTAGGAAACAAGGTCTGCTATTGGGAAAAGGATTTTACAGGAACGGCATCTCCAGACATGTATTCTTTTGTGGATTATGAGCCTAAGTACTACATTAGTTTTTCTCTTGTGAAACTGATCTTCTTGTCCGTTTACTTGTACATGTGCCATTGTAAAATTCTACTTGCCAAGAAATTTGGGGTGTTTTCTTTTAACAAGGAAACACAGCTAAGTCGAGAAAAGGGAGGCAGCACTAGATGTTTTGGTATACTGAATACTGTCGTTACAATTGTACGGCACTTTGCTAGACGGTCTTATATCAAAAGAGATTTTTATGGTCAGAATAAAGTACCCTCAATGTATGTCAATATTTTAAAAGAACTTGTAGTTGCCGCAAAAAAAATTATTGTCCCCGAAGGCCTTGAGCCAGTATTTTAAAAGAACTTGTAAGTACATATTTCCACCACTCGCCACGTGTCCTCGGGTAAGCACGTGGAGAGCATGTGACGCGGGGCATCAAAAGACGATGCCACATGGATATAGCCAAGAAGCGTGTACCGGCAGAAAAGGACCCTCATCTCGCAGATCCAACGACCACAAATGAAGGAGCACCGAAATAAAGCACCACTGTGTTGGACCCAATACACCCTCGGATCTGCTTTATCCCATCTCGAGAGAAATCTTAGATCAATGGTCAGGGCCCAACTGACTGACACTGATAAGACAGGGGCAGGAGACCGTGATCTTACACGTGCAGAGGACCCAACCACCCGCATTAAACACCTGGGGCAGCACACGCGTCAACCAACCAACGGAACAGAGGATCATTCCTCTTCGGTAATAACGAAAAAAACGAAGGGGGCCTCGTAGGAATCGAAGACGTCTGTGTATCGGCACAAAGCACAAGATGATAAGGTTACAACGGCTCCATCAGTGGACCCCATGGCGGAACCCCTATAAATACCCCTCCTCACTAAGAGAGGAGGGCAGGTTGATTCAAGAAGGAAAAGGAGTGAGAATTAGGAAGAGTAAGTAGTCCCCTAATCCCGCAACCTAAGTTAACACACCCAAAGTCATTTGACTATAATTGTAACCAATTTACATATAATGAAACCCCTCTTTTACCCCGTGGATGTAGGCCTCAGTGCTAAACCACGTAATTACTCGTCTCATTTACATTATGCACTTTATATTCCGCGTTTATATTATGCACTTTACATTACACACGTTATATCTAATCTATGGATTTCACTATGTGCGAATATTGTTTGTGGACACGTAGATACCATCATAATTTACGTGTTCACAATCTGGCGCTAGAAACAGGGACTTTGTCCCGGTAAAAGATTTATCTTATCCTGTGATTTGAACGCTCTGGATGTTCCGAGCATCGCTCTCTGGAAATAACGGTGCTTAGAGCATTTTATTTGGGTTTATCCACGTATATTTCAGTAAATCTACATCTTTGAAATGATTTTCAAGTTTAATCTTTAGAAAATCAAGCGTGTGAACATATCCACGTATATTTCAGTAGATCTACATCTTCGAAATGGTTTTCAAGTTCTTATCTTTAGAAAATCAAGCGTGTGGACATATCCTATAGTTGCAGAATAACCTACAACTACACCCTCAATAGAATTAGTAAAAACTCAAGAAGTTCTTGATGGTGAATGATAACTTTCTTATTAATTCTCTTAGTTGATTACATAGAATTATCAAAATGGAATTTGAATAGTTACAACTTTTTCTATTCTCTTTCCTAAGATAATTTCTTACACTCATTAAAAGAACCTCCCGAATTTTACATTTGAACTCCTATTTATAGTAAAACTTATGCAGCTGTATATGAATTGCGAAGTATCGCAACTCATACTCGCAAAATTATTCCATCCTCGCAAAACTTCATATTTCTCCGCGCTACTTCTATCATCGTATCATTTTATAAATCTTTTCTCCTTTATTTATTACGATACTCGTGAACTATTATCTTGCGATATTCAGTACCTACATCTTTCCTCTTCTCATGTCAATTCTACGAAGAAGAAATGATCGTGAGAACATAACCGTTACTTAGTCTTTTAGAATTTGGACACGTCTTTTGTAACCGTCCTTTTCTAGTTATTCCCTTATATAACTCCTTTATATTCTCTTCCTTTTCTTCTTCTTACTTCTACAATTTTATCTTTTGTTCATACTCTCCATTACTGTTTCCTCTGCAATTTTTTCTTCTATTATATCTTCATGAGTTCTCCAAGGTAATTTCCTTCTATCTCCGCGCATTTCATTTGTTCTCCTCTTTAATTTCTGTATAATTTGTTATCTGATTTTGGTTTATTTCAGCAAAATAACTCCTCGGATGAAATCTCAACTAAAAAATCCAAGCCCTAATCCACGAAGAAGAAAATCTGAGAATCAAAGGGTAGTTAAAATACTTTGCCTTCTTTCCTGAACAATATATTGTTGCCTCAGTTTTTAATCTACATTTTGATTCACAGGTTGGCGAAAAACCAAACCCTAGTAAGAGATCTCGAATAACTAAACCCATACCATTAATTCCGATTGATGATTTCCTTCCTGAAGTTGATAAGGAATTTTCCTCTCCTCCTCGTGAAAATGCTTCTTCACATACTCCTGCCTCTACTCCATTACCTACCTTTCAATCTCCCATCAGTGTCAATTTATCAACACTTCTTCAAGATCAACCCTCGCAAAATATTCCTTCAACTTCCTCTCTTGAAAAACAACCCTCGCAAAATATTTCTTCAACTTCTTCTCTTGAAAAACCTATCTTGTCCCCAAATCCTTTGAGTGATATTTCTCCAAACAATTTGCAGCTTGCTCTTATTCCTTCAAATTCTTCTCCTCTTCCTCAGGAAATTCGAGATGGAATTTATTCAACTTTCCGAATGTTATTTGAGATTTTGACCAATACTGCGAAGTCTACTAATGTTCGTTCGCAATATGAGTTTTGCGAAGTTCTAAATAATTTCGTCAATCCAGACATTTCTTCTTCACGTCAATCCTTGGAAAAAGAAATTTAATTGCTTCGCCAGTCTTTGAAATCTTCTCAAGCAGAATGCGAGGATCTCCGTAAAAAAAATTATCATCTTCAAAATGATTCTCTCGACTGCGCGATTCTTCGCAAAAGAAATGATGAATTGAAAGGTATGATTGCTTATCTTCATATTTTCCCTTTTATTTACTTATATTCTTCATATGCTTGAAACATCCATTAAAACCCATTCCCCTTTATAGAATCCATCCAGAAATGTAGAAGATTGGTACTTCACCATGAATCAGATGCAACAGAATATCGAACCAAGCATGAAAGCCTCTCAAACCAATTCTCCCATTTATCTAATATTTACTCGTGTGCTCTTGACAACTCTGACGCTCTTTTTCAAGAGAATACTCAACTAATATATGATCGAAATTTTTTGAATGATGACATATCTCAACTTTTTCTTCCTTAACTAAAGCTAATTTGAGAATAGAAACCTTATTAGAAGAGAACAAAACCTTATCGAAGAGAAAATGTTCGTTTTTGAATACAATGATTGTTTCTTCGCAAGAATTAAAGACTCTTCAGAATAAATGTTGCGATCAAGAAAATCTTATTTCTTTGTTGAAAGGTGAACTTGAGGAATTAAAGAAGTCTTCAGATGCTGAAAGAAATTCTTTTTTTATTGAGAAGAATTCCCTTATTAATAAGAATATAGTCTTGAGCGCTAAGAAGAATCAACTTGAAGAAGATTATTAGTCAATAAAAAGTCTTAATGCCAAACTTGCGAAGGATAAAAATTTTCTCCTTTCTAAAGATCAAAATCTTCAATCTCGACTTAAAGGATTAGTTGGTGATGGTTTTGATAATGCGATGAATCAGATGAAGAATTGTTGTCTATCTTTAACTCAATCTCTTACTTCGCAAAGAGAAGGTAGTCATTAAAATTTGACTGCCTCTGGTATATCTTTAAATTTCGTTATACTCGCAAATTTTATCCTTTGAATTTTGTTTTATTTGCAGAATCTGAGAACAACCTTCGTAATGCGAAAGCTGGATTAGAAGCCTCCTGTTCCGAGCTTCGTAAGAAAAATGCTTTTCTTTCTACCCGCTTAATCAACTCTCGTGACCGTGCTACTCGGAGATTCAACTATCTTGCTTATTCCAAAGATATCGAATATACCAACCATCAAAAAGCTATACTTCGTGAAAGGCATCTGAAAGCTCAAATCTTTAAGAATAACATTCTCTTATCAAGAGCCTTGCCTCCTGTGAAAATTACTCCTCTGAAAATATCTGATGATGAAGTTGCTCGTGATCCTGATAGTGATTTCGATTATGAGAGTGATGATGAAGATCTTGATGACGAGAAAGAATATATTCCTCAAGGAGATGTTCCTATTTCATATTCTTCAAAGGATGATATCTCGCAAAAGTCGAAGGCTGCTAATGACCCTACTCATCTTAAAGATCCAGCACAGAGTGTTGATGAAGCATGATAACATTCTTTTTTTCAATTTATCATTGACTCTCCTGTCCTCCTTTCTTTTGAATTCATTACCTTAGTTCTTTGTTGGTTTTCTTTTTGCAAACAATTCTGTTTTTTAAGAAGTACATCTGATATTTTGCGAAGATGATTTAACCTTAGTTAAGAAGTATATCTGATATTTTGCGAAGATAATTTATCCTTTATTTAATTAAATGTTTTCCTTATTTTGCCCCATTTGATCATATAAAGAGAAATAATATGTAACTCACAGATAAAGCTTAGTATCTCCTTTTCCCCCTATTATTTCTCTTTAAATGATTAAACGTTGTTGGAAGTATTAGAATATTTGCCTCAATTTATCTTACGAAGTTTCAACTTGTTACAATTGTAAATAAGAAATCCTCCCTTTTAAGTATAAGAAATAAAATATATGAAATATCCTTAATAAGTATACTACATATACAATACCTTTGAAGAAGTATTAGAAGTACTAAATCCGTCAAATGAAAAGATATAAGAAGTATTAGAAATACTCGATCTACCAAATGAAGAGATATAAGAAGTAGTCAATTCACCAAATAAGGAGATATAAGAAGTATTAGAAGTACTCAATTCACCAAATGAGGAGATGTAAGAAGTATTCAATCTGTGAATAATTATGTAACATATAACGAAGTATGATGATTACTTAACCTTCACCAAATGAAATATCTGTTGAAGAAATATAATAAATATGAGATATTCTTGAAGAATTATAAGAAGTATTCGACTTTTGCAGAAATATTCAATATATGGAGAAGTATAAGAAGTATGTAATTCTCGTAAACTTTTACGAATATGAACTTATCTGTATTTGATTACTATCAAAATCGCATTTTTTGTTAAGTCTTCGTTAAAATTATTCAATGATGTTGTCTTCTTTGATAGGACTTCTTGAAAAAATTCTTCAATGATATTGACAGAGCTGTCTTCTCTTCAAAACTTCATAATGTATATTCTTGTAAAATTTCTTCAATGATATCGACGAAGCTGTCTTCTTTTCAGATCTTCATAATGTATATACTTGTATAATTTCTTCAATGATGTTGATGAAATGAATTTCATTAATTTCTGTGGTCTTATCATGCCTTCCTAAGTAAAGGTCTTATTTTGCCACCTCTTTTGTAGTAAATTTTTGTATTTGCAATAATATGACAAGCCTGAACATTCTTGCGAACATACAACCTCGTGACATTATCGTCTTGCGATGAAATCGCAGGACGTTTTTACA
Organism: Papaver bracteatum; assembly: GCA_023529315.1. Classification (NCBI taxonomy): domain Eukaryota; kingdom Viridiplantae; phylum Streptophyta; class Magnoliopsida; order Ranunculales; family Papaveraceae; genus Papaver; species Papaver bracteatum. Next base: position 131,044 of record JAJJWX010001489.1, on the reverse strand, counting down.
CTTTCATGTAATAACCCATTGATCTCATCTTAACTTCTTTGTTTCATTCTGCGAGTTCTTTTTGTATGTTTTCCTTCTCTTTTTTTTTTTTTTTTTTTTTTTTGCTCGCACAGAACTTCATTTGTTGCACAAATATGACAAGCCTTTATGTTTTCGCAAACAAGAAGCCTCGTGACATTTGCGTCTTATAGCACGTATCAGCTCCCTAATGGAGGGTGCTGCCCTTTATCTTCCCCTTGGTTGCCCCTTCAAGGAAGCGTACATCAACCATACAAGGTTAGATCTTCCCATCCGGTTCTGCCAACAACCATCTTTTGATCGCAACCTCTTATCCTTTTTGCCTATAGGGCTTATAGTTACGAGGTTGCACCCTATGGGGTATCTTTGGGCCAAGTGCATCATTTTCCAAGACTTGTCAAAAATGGCAGATGTGGTTCAACCTCACCCGACACTCTTGACTCAACCGTATACCTCGGCGCCTTGATCGTTTTCTGCACTTCTTGGGAAAGACAGTATGCCTTAGTCGCCCAACCTAAATCCTCTTACACCGCATTTTATATTGCGTAATGTCGCTAGATTAGGTGAGAATCCAAGGTGTCTAACCCGGATAGGTACCCCATTATTGGGGTACCATGTACTAAGGTCCCTTGGTGGTGTCCTGGTTACCCTTAGCCACGTTTATAGGTACCCCCTTAAATGACGTACTTTAGGACTTTGCCTCTTACGAAATATAGCTTCGCGAACTAGGGTGTACGCCACAAAGGTTTGCATGTATAAAATTTTCTGCGGCTCTCTTTATTTTTTGGAGGCTGATCACAGATTGCGGTCTTTTATTCGCAAATTAATGAAAGTTTAATCGCAATATAAATTTTGAAACTCGTAACTTTTCCCAATTTCCTGCGAGCAAACAATATTCGTAAAAAATTTCATGAGTTTTATGGATAATACCTTTTCAAATATAGTCTGTTCCAAGGTCTACCAAGCCTCAAACCCATGTCTCTCCCTTATGGATCCATCAGCCGATAAGCTCCGCTTCCTACAACTTCTTTAATAACATATGGTCCATCCCATTTTGGTGCTAATTTTCCTCCATTTTCTTTTTGATATGGAGGTGTTTCTCGCATGACCAAATCACCTGGTTTATATTCACGTTCAATGACTCTCTTGTTGTATTCTCGAGCTAACCGTTCCTGATAAATCTTCATATGGTGCAACACCTTTTCTCTTTTTTCTTCCAAATCATCCAATTCACTTAATATTACTCCCGCACTTAAATTTCTTTCCCAAGCTTCTTTCTTTGTTGTCGGAATTACAACCTCTGTAGGTAATACTGCTTCTACTCCATATGTTAGACAATAAGGAGACATTCCAGTTGATTCTCTTCTAGTTGTATTGTATGCCCAAACTGCGCTAGGTACTTGCTCGCACCATCCTTTGAGATGTCCTTCTAATTTCTTATTGATTGTATCTGCGATTGTTTTATTTGTTGCTTCTGCCGGTCCATTAGCTTGTGGATATAACGGGGTTGACTTCCCATATTTTATCCTAAAAGCACCGAGTAACATCTCTATGTTCTTCCCTCAAATTGTTTTCCATTATCGGATACTAGTTGTCTTTGGAACCCGTACACTGCAAATGAGGTTCTCAAATATGAATGTAAAAACATCTTTATCACGAATATGTTGTCTTGCTTTTACTTCTGCAAGCTTCGTGAAATAATCTGTTGCAACTATCAAGTATCGCCTTTGTCCAGATCCAGGTATAAATGGTCCAACAATATCCAACCCCCACTTACCAAAAGGCCAGCAGCTTGTTGAAGAAGTTAATGTGGCCCCTGGTGCATGAATTCTTTTACCATGTCGTTGACATTCCTTGCATCTTCGTACGAAAATTTTTGCGTCTGTATGCATATAAGGCCAGTAATATCCTTGTATCCTTTCTTTATATGCTAGAGATCTTCCCCCACTATGATTGCCAGCTTCTCCTCCATGTAACATATTCAATATTTTTTCTCCTTCTTCGCGAGTTAAGCACCTGAGAGGTGGTCCATTGAAAGATTTTCTATATAAAATTCCTTCTCGTAATATTTTATGTGCTTCTAGTATGTTCCTGGATATTTCTCCTGTTGCGAGATATGCATGAATTTCTTTTCTCCAATCTGCGATGTTGTTTGATAACTCTCTTTCTACTTCCATCGCAACAGCTTCCTCAATTTCTTTCTCTTTGTCCACCGATGGGTGTTGAATTGTCTGTATTTGGATATTTCTTGTATTTGGATTTGTCATCATGCTTGGAATAAATGCAAAAGCATCTGCGAGACGGTTATATTTTCTAGATATATGTCTCCATTTTAATTTTGGTATCTTCGCAGATAATTCCTCAACGAGTTTCTTGTATTTCTTCAAAGAAGATTCATTTGTGGTATATTCCCCTTTAATTTGACAAATCACTAACTGCGAATCACTTTTTATCCTTATACTTTCAAGCTTCTTTTCTATTGCGATCTTTAATGCATGCACTACATCTTCGTACTCTGTTTCATTGTTCGTGGATGCAAATTCTAGTCTGAATGAGAATGTTGTTCTTTCTCCTTCTGGTGAAATCAACACGACTCCAATTCCATTTCCCTCACTATTGGATGATCCGTCCACTAGAATTTCCCATCTATCCGGTTCTGTTAACAAGTCTTTTGGATTTCCAAATTCTTCTTCAACATCCATCATTTCCTCTACTGCTTCATCTTCTTCCAAAGGAAATTCTGCCAAAAAAATCTGCGACGACTTGTGATTTTTGCGATGACAATACTTCGTATTTTATCTTGTAATGGTTTACTTGTGCATTCCACCTTTCTATTCTTCCTGACCTTTTTGTGTTCTTCATGATTGATTCAATTGGGACTTTGGTTACCACTTTTATCACATGTGCTTGAAAGTATATTCGTAACTTGAATGATGCATAAACCAGGGCTAAGATTAACTTCTCCATTTTAGAATAATTCTTCTCTTCTGCATTAAAGGTTTTACTAATGTAGTAAATGGGCCTTTCTACTCTGCGTCTCTTTCATGATGAACCGCACTTAAGCATATGGAGTTGTTGCGAGGTATACCAATAATTCTTCGTCTCTCTCTGGTTTCTGTAGTATAGATGTATTTGCGAGGTATTCTTTGATTCCTTGAAAAGATTTTTCACATTCATCAGTCCACTTGAATTTTGCTCCCTTCTTAAGTATGTTGAAAAAATGCTTGCACTTATCTGACATTCGCGAAATAAATCTTCCAAGTGAAGCCAAGAGTCCATTTAGCTTTTGTACTTCTTTTACCGTTGCAGGTGTTGGCATGTCACGAACTGCTTGGACCTTTTCTGGATCAACTTTTATTCCCTCCTTTGATACTATGTATCCCAAGAACTTTCCAGACGAAACCCCAATTATACATTTCTCAGGATTTAATTTGATGTTGAACTTTCTCATTTGCTCAAATATTTCCTTCAAATCTTGCACATGGTCTTTAGATTCCTTGCTTTTTATCAACATATCATCTACATATACCTCCAAAGTTTTATGTATCCACTTCGCGAACACTTTTTCAACCATACGTTGATATGTAGCACCCGCATTCCACAAACCAAATGGCATCTTCACATAACAATACAAACCCCTTGGAGCAAAAAGGCAAGTATGTTCTTGATCTTCTTCTGCGAGTGATATTTGATTATACCCTTTATATCCATCAAGTGAAGTGACTCTATCATGACTGCGGTGATTCCACCATTTGTGGTATATCTGGTAATGGAAAACTGTCTTTGGGACATGCCTTGTTTAGATCAGTGAAATCTATGCAAATTCTTATTCCTTTATTCTTTTTCGGAACAATGACCATATTCGCAATCCATTCTGGATATTTTGCTTCCCTTATGATCCCTGCATTCAACATCTTTTGTAATTCTTCTTCTATCTGTACATGATAATTTTGTGATATCTTCCTTATTCTTTGTTTGAATGGTCTTACATTTTTATCTATGTTCAATCTATGACACGCCAATGATGGATCAATTCCTGGTATCTCATCTACACTTCCTGCGAAGATATCTTTATATTCTCGCAAAAGATCAATAGTTCTTTTTTCTTCTTCTTCATCCATCTTAGTTCCAATTCGCAAGAATAAAGGCTCCTCTTTACTTCCGATATTTATTTCTTTAGTTGGTTCAGCTGCAACATAGCTTGGACTTTGCTCCCCCATAGGTGTTGGTTCTTTGATTATTTTTGCTGGTTCCCCTTCTTTTTCTGGAATCTCATTTGGTATACCTCTCCCTTCCTTTGCTCTTACTGTATACACTCGGAATTCTTCTTCCTTTTTTTGTTTCCTTCGCAAGTTTCCTACGAAGTTATTTCTTTCTTGCTCTTCCTCCGCATTGCGTTACTTCAATTTGATAACAAAATTTTGCACTATCAAGATCTCCTTTTATTTCTTGTATTCCATTTGGTGTAGGAAATTTGATTCTCTGATGTAATGTTGAAGCAACAGCTTTGATCGCATGAATCCACGGCCTTCCTATCAGCATGTTATATGGAGATTCCATATCTAACACACACAAGATTACATGTGTTTCGATTTCTCCTAGTAATATTCGCAGCGCGATTTCCCCTTTAGATTTTGTTGTAGATTTTCCTAATCCATGAATAAGACATTTTGAATTTGTGATTTCTTTATCTTTAATTCCCATACCCTTAAGTGCATGATAGAATATGATATTAACATAACTCTCTGTATCAACCAAAATTCGGTTTAATTTCCATTTTTCTACAGCTTTCTTATCTTCTAGCATGATCGGAATTGTGATCACCAATGGTGAAGTGTGGTTCAAGTCTTCATTTGGAATTTCTGCTACTGAAAATGTGATTTTTCGCTTTTCCCATTCTTCTAAAGTTGTTATCTTTTCTTCCTCCATGATCTTTCTTCCTCTACAATCACGCTTGTATATTTTTCCCTTCATATTACTATGAAATTCATCAATCATTGTCTTTGTGATCATATTACATTCTTATTTTTTACAATCTCCATCTACTGACTTCATTTGATCTTCCAATTTTCCACAATTCCCTCAAATTTAGGCTACCACAATTCTCAAGTCCCTGTTTCTAGCGCCAATTATGTAGTTGCAGAATAACCTACAACTACACCCTCAATAGAATTAGTAAAAACTCAAGAAGTTCTTGATGGTGAATGATAACTTTCTTATTAATTCTCTTAGTTGATTACATAGAATTATCAAAATGGAATTAGAATAGTTACAACTTTTTCTATTCTATTTCCTAAGATAATTTCTTACACTCATTAAAAGAACCTCTTTATAAATAAGACTACCCTAGAATTTTACATTTGAACTCCTATTTATAGTAAAACTTATTTGATATGAATTGCCTTTTCTCTTTGTAATCTAAACTCTCTCTCTCAAAGTATCTTCATCTCTTCTATGAAACAACTCATAAACAAGAGAATTTTTTTATTTTGTCATATTATTTCCATCTTTGCTCTTCGATCTTCATCACCACACTCAAAACCCATTCAAATATTCCTTCTCGTTCTTCAATTGATTCATCCTTTCTAACTTCATATTTCTAATCGCTTCTCGATCTAATTCAAGATGACTCATCTCTTCTCAAACAAAACCTCAATCATTTTATAACTCTTTTCTCCTTCTATTTATTACGATTTTGATTTTGTTTTGAATTTTGATGGATTTGTTGTTTCATTTTCTGAATCATCAACAAGAACTATTATCTTGTGTTCAACTGAATCAGACCTATTACTATGTTTTATTTTTTTGAATGCTCTAGATTCAAACAATAACTATCATTGTTTATTCCTACATGGAAAGATTAAGCATATGATGATTGTCCTAATTGCTAATAAAATTGATTGTACTTCGCCTAAGCTTGAGGAAGGTAAGGTTCATAAGTCTAATTTTAAATGTGGATTGTTGGTAAGGTCTGCAATCCTGTTTGTTTAATTTCTAATTGAAAACTTAGTTCTCTCTACTACATACGCCATCTCTCTGGATATTTTTTAACTTGGTTCCGTCTCCCAAATTGAGTTTCAAAGATAGCCCATCACATGTTTGTGAAATTAACCTGAAATTTCTGGAAAAACGTAATTTATGTCTTGTTTGGTGTTGACTTTTTACATATCTATCAAACTCTTTATCGTTACTTATCATTTTTATGTTAAGGAGGGAATCCTCATATTTGTAAAGATCCCAGATTTGCTGAATTCCAACTCCTAATGAATTTTCTAATAGAGACTTTCAAAACTGAAATATTTCAAAAATGTTTTCTTTCAATAAGAACTCTTTGACACAGCTATGAACCATTATACTTTCTCCTATTATTTTTGTGTTAAAGTGGGTTTTCTTATATTTCTCATTTATTTGTAATACCATTTTTATGTTAAAGAGGACTTACTCATCTTTCCAACAAGACCAAATTTGACGAAATCCAACACCAAATGAATTTTAAACGAATTTTCTATTGGACACTTGTGAAACTAAATTTTAGAACATGATGGTATTGTCTGTTTTGTCGAGAACTTTATGCAAAATTATTCCATCCTCGCAAAACTTTTCCTCGATATTTCTCCTTAGGACAGAATCAAAGAATGCGCTCGGGATTTCACTTAGAATTCCATCATCGTATCATTTTATAACTCTTTTCTTTCTCCTTTATTTATTATGATACATGTTAATAATGTGAACTATTATCTTGCGATATTCAAGTTTCATTGATAGTTTTGTCACCCTTTAGATATCCACGACATTGCATCATATTTGCTTACTTGTAGATCTACATCTTTGGTCGAAATGGTTTTCAAGTTCTTATCTTTTGTGTCTTTAGAAAATCAAGCGTTAAAACTTGTGGATTTTGAAATTGAGATTGAGGATCGTATCCACGTCATTATCCATGTAATTTTTTTGATCAATACGCTATTTCAGATTCAGATCTATATCTTAAACGAAATGGTTTTTAAGTTCTTATCTTTAGAAAATCAAGCGTGTGGACATATCCACGTATTTTCAAGTTCTTATCTTTAGAAAATCAGGCGTGTCTACATCTTCGAAATGGTTTTCAAGTTCTTATCTTTAGAAAATCAAGCGTGTGGACATATCCACGTATATTTCAGTAGATCTACATCTTCGAAATGGTTTTCAAGTTCTTATCTTTAGAAAATCAAGCGTGTGGACATATCCACGTATTTTACAGTAGGTCTACATCTTCGAAAGTATTTTAAACAAATAAATCCCTTCGCGGATATACTTTCCATAATGTTTGTGTTACTTTTATGATCTATACCTTCTCATGGTCTTATTTTGCGACATAAATCAAAGGAATCAAGAGATCTGATACCCGTGAAAAGGGGAATAATAGCCGGATAATCTCTTAAAACCTCCGGAATCTGATTTCCAGGACTCTACTAATGGGTTCCCCATGAACCACTCTTTTCTTTTGTACATGGTAACTTTTTCAGAAAAATATCAAAAATGGAAAAGAACAAAGATGCAGGAAAAACGAAAGCCTCATCAAAAGAAACACCGAGGACAACACCGGTAATGACTAGGAGAAAGAAAATGGGAAAAAAGCTCAATACCGCAGACAAAACGCATAATGAAGCGGAAAGCTCGAGGCCTTTGGATGCAACTGCTATTGCAGCGGAGGCCCTAAAGGTCGCGGCTGCCAAAGCCGCAGCATAAAAGACTGAGGCATCCAAAGGAGCGGCCTCCAAAGTGACCGCTTCCACCCGACCACGTGAACCGCGTGAAGGGGTGGCAGAGTCAGGAGTACAGCAGCCACTCTACGGGATGCCTCGCACCAATGAATAGAATGTACCCCTCCAAGTAAACCAGGTGCTCCTAATAGCAAACATACACGCCCAGCAGTCAGCGGAGCATCTACACCAACAAACAGATCCACCTGAGCCCCTGATTCAAATCATCGACGAAGATCAAACGATAATTGCGGAAGAGAAATTGCCGGAAAGGACTCCTAATCAGGAGTCAAACCAATCTGCACAGAAAGGACTCCTAATCAGGGTAGATATACGGTTCACTTCCGAAGAGGCCAAGTCAGCTGCATGTTTGTTGGACGTAGACAAGCCTTTGAAATACGAGGTATGTCCCTCCTGTTGCACCAAGCCAGTATGAGATTGCTCTAGATCAGATTGAGCCTTGTCAAGTTTTTCATTTGCAGCGAGAAGCTATCCCTGGAGCTATGAAAAAGAAAACGAAGAGTTAGGACAACGAAGCATTAAAATCACACCGGCAAAGAAAATATATACCTTCGACTCTAGCCGAAGCTATTTCATATTCGTTAATAACCGCATCTCGAGCCTCGTCAAGAAAGTCATACTCGTCAGATATTTTCTTATAATCCTGTTGAAGAGTGGAAAGAGCAAATTTGCTAGCGTCTAACTCTATCTGCTTCATTGAATCCAAATGACGAAGATGATTGACTTCGTTATTCAGCTCCTCCATTCCTTTATTAATTCTATACATATTAACTTCGAGATTTCTCTTAGACTCAGCTTGACGAGCTACGTCGGCCCGGGACGCGGCTAAGGCCTTGCCAAGGGCAGAGGCTTCGGCCCGAGCATCGTCTCTTTCTTTGGAAAGAAATTGTATGTACCCCCGTATGTCGGAATCCTGGGAGGAATGAGCCTTCCGTAGCTCTTCCTCCAGAAGATTCATCTTATCCGACAAAGACGAAACAATCTCGCGGGCTTCGTGAAGATTATCGCGCGTCCACATCAAAGTACCATCAAAGAGATGACGATCCGAATTATACTTATTTTGCATATAAACTATCTGGGTATTCCTTAGACACCATACCTCGGCCTTGGCATCCCACCTCTCGGCTGTAGGTACTGAATATCGCAAGATAATAGTTCACGAGTATCGTAGTAAATAAAGGAGAAAAGAGTTATAAAATGATACGATGATAGAAGTAACGCGGAGAAATATGAAGTTTTGTGAGGATGGAATAATGTTGCGAGTATGAGTTGCGATACTTCGCAATTCATATACAGCTGTATAAATTTTACTATAAATAGGAGTTCAAAGGTAAAATTCGGGAGGTTCTTCTTAGTGAGTGTTAGAAAATATCTTAGGAAAGAGAATGGAGAAAGTTGTAACTATTCTAATTCCATTTAGATACTTCTTTGTAATCAATTGAGATCATTATTAAGAAAATTGTTATTCATCATCAAGAACTTCTTGAGTTTTTACTAATTCTATTGAGGGTGTAGTTGTAGGTTATTCTGCAACTACATAATTGGCGCTAGAAACAGGATTTGAAGAATTCATGTACCAGAAAAATGACAAGAAGAAGAAACACATCAGAACCGTTAACTGAAGTAAGAAGAAGTGTAAGACTCGCAGGAGGAGAAGCAAATATAACAGGAGAACCTAGTAGGATAAGGAGTAATCGAAGAAATCAAGCTCAACAAATAAGAGATCATGATCAAGTGAGTATACACACTTGGAGAACTGATACACCAGAAGAAGAAGATAGAGAACCACAAATTAGAGAAAATGGGAGGTTGATGGGAGGAACAATTCTTGAAAGAGAAAGGGAGATGTTAGAAACATTGAGACAAGGAATCCAAAAAGAACGAATGATCGAAGCTGAAGAACGTGCCAAGTTAACAAGACAAAATCAAGAATTGAGGATGGAAAATGAGATGCTACAAAGAAGGAAATCTCAAAGTGTTGCAAGATCAAATGTTAGAACATAAAGAGAAGGACAAAATTCACCGATAATCAATAATGAAAATAATATGCAAGAACAAGCGCAGAATCAAGGTGAAAGAAACCAAGAGAATCGTTTCATTTTAATACCAAACCACGAACAAAATATGGAGAATTTACGAACAAGACCAAATCCTAGAGAAAACAATCAGAATCGAGAGGAAGAACATCAACTTATGGAAGAAACTGAGAGACAACAAGCAGTACATCAAAACAATCACGAGAATGGAGTAAGAAGATATGAAGAGGCTCGTAACAAACAAAATGTTGAGTATGAAAGAATTAAGAGAAGAATTGTAAATCAACAAACAGAAATGGAGAGGAATGAACCAAATTCTCGAATCAGAGTACAAGCAAATCAAGAAGAAATAAATCACATAAGAAGGAGAAATGAAGAAGAAGAAATTCCTGATATTCGCATGAGAAGAATAGAAAGGGAAGAACAAGAATTCCAAGATGCTCTGCAACTGAAAAATTATGATAATTTGGAAAGAAGATATTTGCAAAATTATGCAAATGAAAACATTAATGAAGAATATGATAGAATGCGAAGGATCGCAAGGGAGGAAGCGCAAGAACGTAGAATAAAAGAAGCTGCACTAAAAAGACCAATGGATGAGAATTCTGAGGCAAATGAACGAATCTTTCGAGAATTAGCAGAAATGAGAGGGATGATAAACAATAGAAGAGGAGGAGATAGAAGGCAATTAGATGAAGCAATAGAAGAAGCTGCGAGGACTCCATTTGCTAGAGAAGTACAATTGGGAGGAATTCCACCAAAATGCAATTTGCCCATACTTACCAGTATCTTTGATGGGACTTCATGTGCTATTCAGCACATTAAAGCATACATAAGATGCATGTTACAATGGGAGAATCATGATGTTGTGTTATGCAAGTATTTCGCATCAAGTTTAACAGGGGAATCTTTAAAGTGGTTTGAAGGACTCCCTAAGAACACTATTACGTCATTCAGTCATTTGCAAGCAACTTTCCTTGGAGCATATATCACAAATCATTCTTCACGGCTTGGTATTGAAGATGTATTTGGTTTAAAACAAAGAGTGGGTGAAAGTTTGAAGCATTTGGTAAGACGATGGAAGACTATGTGCAAAGATATGGCAGGGGGCGCGTGGATGAGAGATACTTGATTCTGTCCTTCATAAATGCGATGTTCGCAACTGAACAATTATATGTTCAAATCTTCAGAAGAAATAATTCCATAATGATGACAGAGTTACGAGAATTGCAAGAAGAGTACATTACACTAGAGGAAAAACAAAACAATATGGAATCATATCCAGTAGCAAACACTAGCAATCAATATGGAGGAGCAAATTTACTTCCCAAAATAATCAATGTAGTAGCAGGTACTTCGCAAACATCCTCACAAACTTCTTCTCAAATTTCAGAAGAGAAGAAAATCAATGATAGCCAGCCAAAAATGGTAGCAATGGGTAGTAGAGATCAAGAAGAGTATGATAGAGAGAAGAATTTCTATAATCGAATAGGAAATAACCAAATTCCAAGACTAGATCAACAACTAGAAAATTATGGGGGACAAAGGAAAAATTATTTTGGACAAGGGAACCAAAGAAAAAATTATAACAACGGTCAAGGAGGTCAATGAATGGTAAGGGAAGAGATAAAGTTGCCACCTTTGAATACAAGTGTAGAAAAGATATGGCAAGCAATTATCCTGGTAGAGAATATACCAACTCCATGGAACATGGGAAAGGAACCACCAATGGGTCCAAGAAGTCATGAATTTTGTTCATATCATCATTTTCATGGACATTCTACAAATAATTGCCATAATATCAAGAGGATAATCTTCCGAATGATTGATCAAGGAAAACTAAATCAATTTTTGCTTAAGCAGACACAGTCGCAACAATTACCATAGGCTCCAACCATAACTCGCAGGGAGAACACAACAAAAGAAAAGGGAGAAGAAATCCTACATATAGAAGTGGGGTCAAAAGCAAGGAATGTTTTCTGTAATTCCATTGTTCATTCATATAAAACCATAGAGTATTTTCATGATAATGTGTTAAGCAGGGTATATGCGAGGGATGGTGAAGGAAAGGAAGTAATGAACATCGCAAAAATTTCACGACTTGAAGATTGGAAGAAACGAAATTTCTTTTGAAGCCACCAAATTCCGTAAGGTTGTGAAGCACATGATAATCCATTGGTAGTAAGATTAGCAATTTACATGAATATGGAGGAAAATGAAGATGATATGGAGGAAGAATCAATTGGTCTTAATAGGATTTTGATTGATACGGGAAGTTCTGTCAATATCCTCTTCTATTCTGCTTACAAAACTATGGGGGGAAAAGATGCAGATTTAATACCTTCTACTTACGAAATTTATGGTTTTAATGGAACTGCCAACAAGCCCAAAGGAGAAGTGAGCATGCGAATTCCATTAAGTGGAATGCGAACTGAAATTCTGTTCTGCGTTGTTGATGTCGAATCACCTTATAATGCTTTGATAGGAAGACCATGGCTTCATGGAATTCTAGGCGTAGATTCCACTCTACATCAGTGCATAAAGTTTCCTCATATGAAGGGTATTGGAATTATCAAGGGCGATTGGGCTGAGGGAAAGAAATGTTACGAGACAGAAATAGAAGTTTGCGAAGGAAAAACTGCGAGAAGGAAAATTGGAGAAAAAGAGCAAAGGCTGTGAAAAGAAGTGAAAATTTAATGGCAGAGGATTAAGGAAAAAGAGAATGAAATTACGATGATAATTATACAAGAAATTTATGATTGTGATTTGCGAAGAAAGAAGAAGGAAAATAATAAAACAAGAAGGTAATCAGTATGTTTGCTCGTGGAAATTTTTATTTCGTGATAAATTTTACGAATATTGTTTGCTCGCAGGAAATTGGGAAAAGTTACGAATTTCAGAATTTATATTCCGATTAAAATTTCATTAATTTGCGAATAAAAGACCGCAATCTGTGATCAGCCTCCAAAAAAGAAAGAGAGCCGCAGAAAATTTTATACAGGAAAACCTTTGTGGCGTACACCCTAGTTCGCGAAGCTATATTTCATAAGAGGCAAATTACTAAAGTACGTCATTTAAGGGGGTACCTAAACGTGGCTAAGGGTAACCGGAACACCACCAAGGGACCTTAGTACATGGTAAAATTTAGGGGTACAACCCAATAATGGGGTACCTATACGGGTTAGACACCTTGGATTCTCACCTAATCTAGCGACATTACGCAATATAAAATACGGTGTAAGAGGATTTAGGTTGGGCGACTAAGGCATACTGTATTTCCCAAGAAGTGCAGAAAACGATCAAGGCGCCGAGGTACACGGTTGAGTCAAGAGTGCCGGGTGAGGTTGAACCACATCTGCCATTTTTGACAAGTCTTGGAAAATGATGCACTTGGCCCAAAGATACCCCATAGGGTGCAACCTCGTAACTATAAGCCCTATAGGCAAAAAGGATAAGAGGTTGCGATCAAAAGCTGGTTGTTGGAAGAACCGGATGGTAAGATCTAACCTTGTATGGTCGATGTACGCTTCATTGAAGGGGAAACCAGGGGGAAGATAAAGGGCAGCACCCTCCATTAGGGAGCTGATACGTGCTATAAGACGCAAATGTCACGAGGCTTCTTGTTTGCGAGAACATAAAGGCTTGTCATATTTGTGCAACAAATGAAGTTCTGCGAGCATTCTAAAAAAAAAAAAAAAAAAAAAAAAAAAAAAAGAACTCGCAGAATGAAACAAAGAAGTTAAGATGAGATCAATGGGTCACTACATGAAAGTGTAGAGACGTCCTGCGATTTCATCGCAAGACGGAAATGTCAAGGGGCTTTACTTTCGTAAGAATATTTAGGCATGTCATATTATCGCAACAATTCCTGAAGAGGCTAAAATACTATACAAAAAAGATAAGGCAAGATCAATGGGTTTTTGCATGAAAGTGTAAGAACGTCCTGCGATTTTGTCGCTACAAAAGAGGTGGAAAAATAAGACCTTTACTTAGGAAGGCATGATAAGACCACATAAATTCATGAAATTCATTACATCAAAACCATTGAAGAAATTATACAAGAATATACATCATAAAGTTTTGAAGAGAAGACAGCTTCGTCAATACCATTGAAGAATTTTTACAAGAAGTCCTATCAAAGAAGATAACATCATTGAAGAATTTTCACGAAGACTTAACAAAAGATGCGATTTTGATAGTAATCAAATACACATAAGTTCATACTCGTAAAATGTTACGAGAATTAAATACTTCTTATACTTCTCCATATATTGAATATTTTTCTACAAATTCAATACTATTTATACTTCTTCTAGAGTATATCATATTTATTATACTTCTTCAACGGATATTTAATTTTGCGAAGGTTAAGTACTTATTAAACTTCTTCATACAATTCTTATACTTCTTCATATATTGGGAAATTCTTCATGAATTAAATGCTTCTAATACTTCTTCAAAGATATTTTATACTTCTTAAGGGTATTTCATATTTTGTATACTTCATACTTCCTATACTTCAAGGGGAGATTTATTATTTACTTCGCAACATTCCGCAAAAGGCAAAAGGCTTATATTTCTTATACTTCAAAGGGAGGACCTTTTATTCATAATCACAAAAATACGAAACTTCGTAAGATAAATTGAGAAGGATATTCTAATACTTCCAGCGATAGTTGATCATTTGAAGAGCAATAATAAGGGGAAAGGGAATACTAAGCTAAGTCTTTAAGATATATTATTTCTCTCCACATGATCAAGTTATGCGAATAAGGGAAACAAACATCAAAGAAAGATTAATTCAAATTAAGCTTTGAAAAATAAATTATTGGATTGATTAAAAGTACAATCAAGAAGAAAGTGTTGTATTGAAAAGAAACAGAACAGACATACAAAAAAGAGTGAAGTTACAGAACAAATATACAAAAAAGAGTGAAGTTATTTTTCAGGCGATCTATTCCCATCAAAATGATCTTCTTCTTCAACTTCACTATCATCTTCAACTTCACTTTCAGAGATTTCCAGATATGGAGTATCTTCAGGAATTTCTTCAGAAAGGAGCGTATGGTACTTCTTGAGAGGAATTTCATTATCTTCGCAAATCTTGTGAGTCATCTTAGCTCGAAAACGCTTGACATATAAACTATGGTTATGCTGGGAAATTATAAGCTGAGATCTCAAGTCAGAAATTTTCTTATTACGATTAGCAAGGATATTTTCTAGATCGTTATTCATCTTCGCATAATTTTCTGCAGCAAGGAGAGAAATTAAGGAATTGGTTAGAAAATTATGAAGGAAAAATAACCAAAATAATTACCATCGCAAAGAATTTACCTTCTAGTTTCTTCTTATCATTACGAAGAGAATAATTTTCAAGCTTTAATTGATTATTCTCCTCAAGAAGAGAAGAATTATCAATTGCGATGCTCGCAGATTGTGAATTATCTTTGTGACGTGATATTAATTATGCGTTATCAATACTTAAATCCTCTACTTTATGACGGAGATTTGAATTTTCAACCTCTAACTTCTTACAACGATTCAAAGTTTTCTTCTCAGCAATAGAATGACGTTTTTCCCAATCAAGCAACATGCACAACTAACTCTTCCAACCTAAACAAGAAAAAAGGGGTTAGAAATCAACAAAATAAGGGAAATAAACAAGGAATAGATAAGAAACTTACCATGCTACCTAAAGCATATAATGAAGCAGGAGAGACGAATCTTGAAATTCCTTTGAGGGATTTATTATCAATTACAGTAGGAACTTTACAAGCCTTCGCAATAAGTTTGCGAGCATTCGCTGTAGGAGAATTTCCTAATCCACGAGAAGAATGGAGGAAAGCCTCAGATATGCTAACCATTGCTGAGGAAAAGTTTCGGGATACTTGTAATCTTCATTTCCACCTTCATCAACATCATTATCATCATATCCTTTATCGGAAAGAGTATCGAATCGAACTAAAGTCCTTCTCGTGAAATTTATCATCTTCATCACCAAGATCTTCCTCAATATTCTCATTAGAAGAAATTACATTGGAATGAGACTTGGTTGAGAGTTTCTTCTTTTTCTCCTCTCGTAAACAACATCTTGAAGTTTCCTTTTCCCTTTGCGAAGAACATCATCTTGACTACCAGAAGCTTGGGTAACCTTCGCAGAACGAAGAGTTTGTTGTCTTGCGGTCAACCTTTTAGAAGAAGTAGAACTCTTATTTTCACTCGCAGCAATCTCAGGAAGAGGTGGAACCTGCAAATTCAAATAAGGATAAGAAACAGAGGAAATAATATATTGTTTAGAAAAATACAAGAGTGTTTCTTACCTCATTTGAAATTAAAGGGTAACAAAAAGATAAGGATATGGAAGTACATCCATTTCTAAAAACCCAAGGTTGATAATGGCGGTTACGAAGGTTCGCAGGAAGTTCTACTATCCCAAAAATATAAGAACCCGATAATATTAAGGGGTACTTATACCAATCTTCATCATTAGAACGACGAGGTGTCTTATTATTTCCTGAAGCATAATCAATATCGTGCATGAGAAGATCATCTGCTGCGATATTAGCTTTACGATGAAGACGAACACCCCAACGATTATCTTCTTTCCTCGCAGGAATTAGTGTGTAATTTTTGAAGAAACCCTCAACTGTATAATTCGCAGCAACAATTTCCATATTTTCAAATCCAGGTTTCCTAAGATCAACTGAATACAAGGATTTCCCAAAATCCGCACGATTTGCGAATTCAACTAAGAGGCGAATACAATCACCAGTCAATTGGTAAATGGCACAAGAAAAATTGGGGTGGGAAATAATTTCATAGAATAGAGGAAAGTTAACATCATAAAGAGGAAGAGGAAGACCTGCGAGGATTTGACCTCGTGAGATTAAAATTTTCTGATCATCCCAAACATAGTTAGTAAAGAGCTTCACACAGAGAGAAGATTTATTATCATAACCTTCAATCTCAGAGAGAATGAGGTCCCTATCATCAAGTTCCGCATTAATCTGTTCAATAATTTTCTTCTTTGGTGCCATTGAATATAAGAAGGAAAATATAAAGGAAAAAAGATTGCAGAGGCAGAAGTGGTGAAGAAGATGAATAAGATAAGAGAATAAAAAGCAAAAACAAAGGAGAATATTTATAAATAGAGAGAGTTTGATGAAGATAAAAACTCATTAATACGAGTAAGCCTGAACGGTTGAAAATAACGGTTACGAAGAAACGTGTCAAAAAGATAAGGGAAAAGTAAAAAGATGTGTTGCGAACTTGATGGGTGGTAATAACTATACTAAATTTACAAGAATAGGAATTCTCATGACATTTCTTCTTCGTAGAATTGACATGAGAAGAGTCAAGATGTAGGTACTGAATATCGGAAGATAATAGTTCACGAGTATCGTAGTAAATAAAGGAGAAAAGAGTTATAAAATGATACGATGATAGAAGTAACTCGGAGAAATATGAAGTTTTGCGAGGATGGAATAATGTTGCGAGTATGAGTTGCGATACTTCGCAATTCATATACAGCTGTATAAATTTTACTATAAATAGGAGTTCAAAGGAAAAATTCGGGAGGTTCTTCTTAGTGAGTGTTAGAAAATATCTTAGGAAAGAGAATAGAGAAAGTTGTAACTATTCTAATTCCATTTAGATACTTATTTGTAATCAATTGAGAACATTAATAAGAAAATTGTTATTCATATCATCAAGAACTTCTTGAGTTTTTACTAATTCTATTGAGGGTGTAGTTGTAGGTTATTCTGCAACTACATCGGCCTCACTCTTAAGTTGTTCCACTAGCTCGGAAATACGGGTCTTCTGCCGGTTTCTCTCATTTCGAAGCCATATCAACTCGGGGACTCCGCCCACTGAAGATAAGGTGGGGATACTCAGACGGAACAGGAATTAATAAGAAGAAAACAACGATATAAACAAGAACAAGGGACAAACCTGTGAAAGATGAAGCATCATTTCGAACAGCCTCCAGCTCACTACGCACCATAGCAAGCTCCAAACGAAGCCTCTATTCTTCGTTGCTCAGATGCTCTTTCCCCTTAAGATGGTTCTTCATCTCACTTATATCCTTATCTCTGGCAGAGATGACACCCTCGGCCACAGGAAACTCCTCCTCTCTATGACGAAGCTTACCCTCTAACTTAAGGTACTTGGCATTGAAAAACTGGTACAAGTTATGATTGCAGTATTCGCTCCTCATCACCTACGAAGAGCACCATGTCAGAATACCACGGAGTACCCACGAAAAACAAAACAAAACACCACGTACCTCCAACATCCGCTGGTGAGGGTAACCATACTGATATCCATCAGTTATTTCCATCATGTCAACAACGGTGGCTGGAGGGTCAACCACTAAGGTAGCCTCCAGTGATCTCAGATTCCTGTCCCACACCTCCGCAACTCGATCTCAGCAGATAACTGCATCATCTTACGGGTATAAGCGTCGGAATCTTTCTCCCCAGCAACAACGGGAGCATGGTTTGGGACGAACATCAAATTTTTCTTCTTCAGCCAAGCAAGGACAGCGTCATCACCCTCCAACATCAAGGACTGTGGGAAATCATCCGAAGGGGACCGAGTAGAAGATTCCCCAACATCGGGAACCTTATCCGAAGCATCAACATGCAAGGAAGTCTTCTTCAAAGCTTTCCCCTTACCAGAAGTACCCAGTACGTCCCAATCATCGCTTGGGGAAAGCAGGGAAAACTCATCAGCAAGACCCATGACAGCATTCACATCAAAGGACTGCCCCGCAGAGTGGACTCGGCCAAAGGAGAATTCCTGGAAAACCGGGTCCCCACCACCACCGCCAGCAGCAGTAGTATCCTCGGCATCATGACCACCAGGGGTACCCTTCGTACCATCATCATCAGCGTTAGTATCCTCAAAATCATGACCACCAGGGGTACCCCTCGTACCATCACCATCAGCGGTGGTATCCTCAGCCTCATCACCACCGGGGGTACCCTTTGTACCATCAACATCAACAACATCTTGACGGAGAGGGGGGGAAGTTTTTTCCCCATCAGACATATCCTCATCTTCATCAAAGTCCTCATTAGCAGGACTAGTAACATCCTCTTGGACCTCTTCCTCATCAACAACAATGGTAGAAGAGCGCTTGGGACCGATCCTCCTTTTCTTCGTCACCTACATATTAATAAGGGAATCAAGTCAATATTCTTTCCTTGACTCAAATATTTCATTTGAGTAAAGAAAAAAGGGGCCACTAAAGGAATAAAGGATCCGCACCTTCACAGCCGTAGTACTCTTCGAGGGAGGGGCAGCACCCGAACTCTCGTCATCAGCATCAACAACATCGAAATCATATGTAAAATTCATACCTTCGAAGTTAAATTGCCAAGGGAAGTAATTTCCATAGCGAAGAGGGGGAACCTCACGAGGAACGCTACCAGCAGTAGGACGCCATCCCTCGGGACCAGGAATCCAACCCCAAGCCCACGGACCAACAATCTCGATAACAGTGGCATGCCATTCATAGTCATGGTCACGCTTGATCCTCTCACGAGAAGAAAAAAAGCTTCATATTAGCAGACCCTTCAGTACTAGGAACATACTTCAGCTTGGCATCGCTAACCTCACTCAAAAGACGAACCTCTCCACGAGAAGCAGCAATATTACGAAGGCTCACACTCCACGGCTTACGATTCCTACCGTTGACATAATCCCCGAAAGAACTATTGAAATTCTAAGGGGTATACCATTCCCTCTAAGCAGGATCGGGGTATAACAGGTCATCATCATTTCTCCCTTGCTGCGAAGATAACACTCCTTCAGGGCGCGGAGATAATTCCTAGTCATCTGTGATACAGAACGACTATGGGTATTTGTCGAGGAACCCTCACGGCAGATCTACATCTTCGAAATGATTTTCAAGTTTAATCTTTAGAAAATCAAGCGTGTGAACATATCCACGTATATTTCAGTAGATCTACATCTTCGAAATGGTTTTCAAGTTCTTATCTTTAGAAAATCAAGCGTGTGGACATATCCACGTATATTTCAGTATATCTACATCTACGAAATGGTTTTCAAGTTCTTATCTTTAGAAAATCAAGCGTGTGGACGAACCAACGTATATTTCAGTAGATTTATATCTTCAAACTGGTTTTCAAGTTCTTATATTTAGAAAATCAAGCGTGTGGACATATCCACGTATATTTCAGTAGATCTACATCTTCGAAATGGTTTTCAAGTTTTTATCTTTAGAAAATCAAGCGTGTGGACATATCCACGTATATTTCAGTAGATCTACATCTTCGAAATGGTTTTCAAGTTCTTATCTTTAGAAAATAAAGCGTGTGGACATATCCACGTATATTTCAGTAGATCTACATCTTTGAAATGGTTTTCAAGTTCTTATCTTTAGAAAATCAAGCATGTGGATATATCCACGTATTTTACAGTAGGTCTACATCTTCGAAAGTATTTTAAACAAATATATCCCTTCGCGGATATACTTTCTGTCATGTCTGCGTTACTTTTATGAGCTATACCTGCTCATGGTCTTATTTTGCGACACAAACCGAAGGAATCAAGAGATATGATACCCGTAAAAAGGGGAATAATAGCCGGATAATCTCTTAAAACCTCCGGAATCTGAATTTCGGGACTCTACTAACGGGTTCCCCATGAACCACTCTTTTCTTTTGTACATGGTAACTTTTTCAGAAAAATAGAAAAAATGGAAAAGAATAAAGATGCAGGAAAAATGAAATCCTCATCAAAAGAAACACTGCGGACAACACCGGTAATGACTAGGAGAAAGAAAATGGGAGAAAAGCTCAATGCCGCGGACAAACGCATAATGGAGCGGAAAGCTCGAGGCCTTTGGATGCAACCTCTATTGCAGCGGAGGCCCTAAAGGCCGCGGCTGCCAAAGCCGCAGCATCAAAGACCGGGGCATCCAAAGGAGCGGCCTCCAAAGTGACCGCTGCCACCCGACCACGCGAACCGCGTGAAGGGGTGGCAGAGTCAGGAGTACAACAGCCACTCTACGGGATGCCTCGCACCAATGAACAGAATGTACCCCTCCAAGTAAACCAGCCGCTCCTAATAGAAAACATTCACGCCCAGCAGCCAGCGGAGCAGCTACACCCACAAACAGATCCACCTGAGCCCCTGATTCAAATCATCAACGAAGATCAAACGATAGCCGCGGAAGAGCAATTGCCGAAAAGGACTCCTAATCAGGAGTAAAACCAATCTGCCCAGATGAGGGTAGAATTAGAAGAGTTGAGGAGATCTCAAAAGGCATACTCGGAGGCGGTAGCTCTGTTGGCACAGGAAAATTAGCAACTCAGAGCTACCCGTAGTAGGGGCATGGGAGTCCAGCGCGACGAAGCCAGCTCAATGGCACCAAGACCAAATCAGGATCGCAGGATGGTTCTGGCCAATAACGCAGACCCATTGAAATGGGGAGATACGATAAGAAGACAAAATCCGACCCGGATTATAACCCCCATGACTCAGACTACTTTGACAGTGATCCCCCGCGCACCGAGCAACCCTCTGCCCAGGAAGAGCACCAGCGTGCAATGGGAGATCTCCGCGCCGAGATGATGGCGGAGATCAAACAACTGAAAACTAGGCAGGGGGGGATATTGGAGCAAATAATGAAGGAAGCAAGCACTACCCCCTAACACAACACCTAGGCAAGGCTCTCATTCCGCAGAAATGCCCAGCTCCGGCATTCGAATTTTATGACGGATCTAGCGACCCCGCCGCCTATCTTCGATATTATAATCGAATGATGGCACTATGGAATTATGACGAGGCCATACTGTGCAGATACTTCCCTTCAAGTTTGAAGGGATCCGCGCTCTCATTGTTCTACAACTTGCCAGCAAATTCCATTAACTCGTACGATCAACTTACTGAGAAGTTCTTAACAACTTACATGTACAACAAGGTGGTGAACACCAGGATGGATAAGCTTTTCTCATTAGCAGTCCAGTACAAGGAAACAATCAGGGAATACATAGACATATGGCACAAGATCTGCCAAGCCATCGGAAATGTAGACCCCGTGGTCAGCGTCAACTGCTACAAGTGGGGGATCGACAGGATGAGCCCACTGTTTGTCGAGATCCATGGAATCGTCCCTGCAACCGAAGGAGATCTTCGAGTGATCGTAGAAAAGCATGCCAGACTAGAAGAAATACAACGGGAGAACCCCAGAGCTCAGACCCAGCGTCCACCACGAACCAACTCTGTGGAACAATCCAGCATACCTATGGGGGGAAACTTAGGTGAAACACCCAACGAAGATAGAAGAGAACGCAGAGATGATCGACGAGGGGATATTAGAAAATTCGAAGATCAAGTCTATACAAAGATGAATTCCAGTTATTCTCGCATCCTGAGAGAAATCAAGGTCCGCGAGAAGTTGGAGTGGCCATGGTCTAAGGAGAAACAACCCTCTAGATCAGAGCATGCTAAAGAATACTGTGAATATCATTGTTTCAACGGTCACTGGACAGAGAAATGCAAGAATCTGAAGATGATGATTAAGAAGCTGGTAGATACAGGAGACCTCCAAAATTTTGTGCAGAATACGGGCGAGGAAGATAAGGCTAAACAAAGCAAGCCAGTCCAACTGCCTGAAGGAAATCGCACCCTTAACACTATCTCATGTTCTGAGTCCGTAGGACCTTCCCTAACGGCTCAGATTGGTAAGAGGTTGATGAAGCAATTTGAAGACTACTGCGATCTTTATAAAATCGACGGGGAAGAAGTGGACGACCACGAACAATGGATGGACGCGCCCCTGAATTTCGACACGGACGATGTAGGTGAAGACATGGAAGATCATAACGATCCCCTTGTTCTCATACTACCAATTGCAGGATGCAATATCAAGAAAATCCTCATCGATGGGGGAAGCTCCGTCAATGTTCTATTCTATGATACATTAAAATGGATGGAACTCAAGGATGAACAGCTGATATATTCGTACTACACCATCTACGGATTCAATGGAGCAGCCACAAAGCCCTTAGGGGACATTATCTTACAAGTTAATGCAGGACCAATGAAGGTCGACACCCGGTTCAGCGTGGTGGACGCACCTTCACCATACAATGATATAATCGGCCGAAGATAGGTACATAAACTCAAAGGGGTGGCCGCTACCTACCACCAGTACCTTAGGTTTCCAACCCCCCAGGGGGTAATGGAGATAAAAGGCGATCAAGTCATGGCACGAGAGTGTCAAACTCTACAAAACAAGCTCAACAACGAACAAGATGAGCAGATAAAGAACCGAAGATCCCGAAACAAGGAGAACACAAAGGAAAAAACCATCAATGCTTACCTATAAGAAATCTCCGGGAAAAGCCTTCTAAAGGGACATACGGCTGGGAACACGGAGGCAGGTACCTCAGCCACAAAGGAAAGCGAAGAGTCTACCAAATAACAATCAAAGAACATTCCTCTCCTAGGGGAATCAAAACCCACGTTTACACCTGTAGAAGCTGTGAAAGAAATAAACATAGGAACTAGAGAAGAACCAAGGATGATCAAGATCGGAACACTGATGGATAAGGAGCGCGATGCATCCTTAATAAGGCTGATCACGGAGCATGCAGATATCTTCGCATGGAAACTAGGAGACATGACTGGGATCGACCCTAAGACTATCTAGCATGAGCTCCGCATAAATCAGGGCACACCACCTTTCAGGCAGAAGGTACGAAAAGTCTCCTCAGAATATCACAAAGCCGTCGAGATGGAGCTTTGTAAGCTACTAGAAGCCGGATTCATCAAAGAAGTCAAATATCCAACATGGATCTCAAATATGGTCATCGTACCTAAAAAGAACGGCAGGGTGAGAATATGCATCGACTTCACCAACCTCAACAAAGCGTTCCCTAAGGACAACTACCCTTTACCAAGCATCGATCAACTGGTCGAAGCGGTCGAAGGGTACAAAGAGATGTCATTTATGGATGGATACTCCGGGTACAACCAAGTGTTCTTATCAGAAGAATACCAATAGCATACATCATTCTATACCCCGCATGGCCTTTACTGCTACGTAAGGATGCCCTTCGGACTCCGAAACGCATGAGCAACGTACCAAAGAATGTTCGACGCCATTTTTAAGCCATGGATTGGAAATACTTTGGAAGTCTATGTGGACGATATGCTGGTCAAAAGTAAGCTGCAAAAAGATCATCATCAAGATCTGAAAGATATTTTTCAGGCAATGAGAGAACATAACATGAAGGTAAACCCGGAAAAATGCACCTTCTGTGTCACTTCGGGGAAATTCATCGGATATCTGGTAACAAAACGAGTCATCGAAGTAGACCCTGCCAAAATTCAGGATATTGCGGAAATGCCCTCTCCAAAGAACCTGAAAGAAGTCTAAAGGCTCAACGGATCCCTAGCAGCTATGGAGATTCATATCCAGGTCCTCAGATAGATGCAAGCCCTTTTTTTAACATCCTTAAAAAAGAGGCCAAATTTGAATAGATAGCAGAGTGCGAGGAAGCATTCAAAGAAATCAAAGACTACCTTGCTGGAATACCCATCTTACAAAAACCCGACGCCGATGAGGTTCTGGCCCTATACATAGCAGCAACGAAGAATGCAGTCAGCGCGGTGTTGGTCAAAACCAACATGAAGATAGAGAAGACCATCTATTATGTCAGCAAAACTCTCAATACAACGGAAAAGAACTACACAAAGATCGAGCAACTCATCCTGGCGTTAGTATGGGCCACCCAGAAGCTAAGGACCTACTTCCTAACACACTACATCCGCGTCCCCTGCAAAACCCCGCTAGAGCATGTCCTCAAAAGCGCGGGAAAAGCAGGGAGAATCGCAAAATGGAATACTCATCTCGACCAGTACAACATCATACACGAGCTCCAGCATTCCCAGAAGTCCCAAGTCTTAGCAGATTTCTTGGATGACCTACCACTGGAAAATGATGAAGAAATCCTTATTGATGGGCTCAACACAACAGGGTTACCCAAGAGCAGCGGAAGGAAAGATCCCGTCAATATTCTCGAGATGGCAAACCCAAGAAAATGGGAAATCTTTATCGATGGCTCGAGGAACAAATAAGGAGCGGGCATTGGCATCGTAATTACTACCCCCACTGGAGACCGAATCATCCACGTGTTCAGATTAGAGTTCAAAGAACACACCAATAACATCGTCGAGTAAGAAGCCATTGTACATACTCTGTGTTTGATAATAGAAATGGGTATAGCAAATGTACACTTGACCAGTGACTCACAACTCGTCATCAGGAAAATAGAGATGGAGTATAATGTGTATGACGAAACCTTGTCGGCATACATGACTTTAGTCTAGACACTGGCACATCAAATACCAAACATTATATTCCGGCACTTGAGCAGAAAGGATCTCAGGCACGCCGATGCTTTGGCATACATCTCATCTATGTTAAAAAACAAAGATATAGAAGCAATTAAAATCACCAGGGTTTACGAGCCGTCAATCCCTCCCTGAGAGCTCTGCGCTACAAACATGAAGCATAGCGCATAGGGGGAAATGACAGACGATGATGTGGGAGAATACATCGCGGACGATTTCCAAGAGGATGACATCATGACAAGAGTGGATGAAGACGAAGACTTCAGCAAAGAAGAAGACTGGAGGTTGGATATCCACCAACTTCTCAAGGAAGGAACATTACCCAGAGACCTAAAGCAGGCCAGGAAGATACAATCAAAAGCAGGGAGGTACGACTTGAGGGGAGAGATTTTATACACAAAATATTTCCTCAGACCTTTGTTACGATGCTTGTCCAGATCCGAAGGCCACCTAGTGCTAAAAGATATCCATCGAGGAGTGATAGGTGTCTAAAACACCTAATTTTATATCGAGTATTTATGCTTTCTTTGCTATTTTTCGTGTGAATTATGTATCTTATGTTCGCTTTTGAGTTTAATAGGTACTCTGGAGTCATGTGGAAGAAAATGAGAAGAAATCATTCACTTTGAGCCAAAAGGTCAAGATCATTATTTCTATCCGGAGCCCAGTCAAGGTTAACAACCAACTCTTTTGGAGGAGCACTATAGACCAGTCAGCTAAGGATTAAGGGGTTGCCAATGGGTGGCTATATTCAAGAACAGTGGGTGCAAATAGCCGTCCCACTACTAAAGCTCGGTCGAGAAACAAAGAATTTCTCTATTCCCCTGTATCTTTCCACTTTCTTTGTTCTCCACTGTTCTGCAGACAAAATTCCATGAACTCCACAGAAGAAACTCGAAATTGAGAGATGGAAAAGCTCAGGTTCGATTAGGGTGAGAGAATTGATAAGATGAAACTCGAAATTGGAATTATAGTTGTTGTCTATTTCATAAATGGAAGGAGTTGGATCTGTAATGGGATTTGATGAAATTGGTTAGGGTTTGATAATTCATATAAAAACGAAGGTGATGATTCTTTTGTGACTGAGAAGAGACGATGCTAAATGGGAATGTTTAGAAGAAAGAACTGCAATTAGGGTTTGATGCAAGTTCCGAGGGAATGGATCTGTGGTAATTAATGGATTTTGTTGCTGTTGGTTTTGGATATAAAGAAGAGCATATCAGAGATGGGTTTGCTGATGAATTATTTCATACACAAAAGAGGAGAATGGTAGAGAAGCTACAGGGAGGTAGAGAGTGATGCAGAGTTAGGGTTGGACTTTGCAGCTGTGTTCGATTGAAGACGATGGTAGAGGAATTTAAGGTCTATATTGAAGCAATTAACAGCTGATTTGAAAGAGTTCGATGTTGATGTTGTTATTGTTGAGATAAAAATCGAGATATCAGTGATGGGTTTGTGGCAATCAATAGAAGGAATTAAGGGTTTGTTGTTGAGAAGAAATCAAGGAACTAAGTCGTGTTCCTGTGGATGGTTTAGGGGTTTGAATGAATTGCTACAATTAGTTAAGATGGCAAGATGGTGATGAAAACTGTTGTGCTGTTTTGATTGAACTGGGTATGAAATTGAGGTGTTGAACTTGGTTGGTCTGTACTGAATGAAGAGAAGGTTGAGGTGAAATGAATACATAACTGGCGTTCATGCTGTTCGCTAAAATGGGTGGAATTGCCGTGAACTAGAGGTTGTCGTGTGAAATTGTGATTGCCTATGATGCTATGTGTTTGTCAGAAGCAGAGAAGGAATGGTTTGAGTTTCTGACATCAGTTGAGAACAAGAAGGTTAGATGAATGTTAGGAATTGTGTACAGGGCTCGAAGCTGCTGGAGCATATTGTTATGCTGGAGAATTGGTGGTAATGGAAATTGGGAAAAACTGCAAGCAAATGGTGGTGTTACAATGCAGAGCTGAAGGAAATGAGGAATTGGCTGGTTTGAGAATAGTAGTGGTTGAACTGATGGCTGTGGCAGCTGTGGTGGTGAAGTTATGAATTGCATCCGAAATGGCACTGCAGTAGAGGGTATTGCAGTCAAGAACTGGAGCTGCAGGTGAGTTAGCTGTGGTTCTGGTGGTCAGTGACAGATGGAAGAGTGGAGTTTGAATGGGTTTTATGAGATGGGCAGCTGGAGTCGAGGCGAATGCAGTGAGATGTTGAAGTTTCGAATGGTTGAATGGTTTAGGCTTATTTCAAATGGCTAGGCCATATAAATCTGGTGATGTTGGTTTGTACACTGGAATTGTGTTGCTGCCGTGGACTGAAACTGGTATATGAACTGGGTTGTTGCAAGTGATGGATGCATTGTAGGGAATGAATAGTATATGAGCTAATTTGTTGGTGGAATTGAACTTGCTGGCAGAGTAGCAAGAATAATTGGTATTGATGGTAGTTGTAATGGCAGGCTAGCTACTGTCGCAAAACAAGGAGAGGAGTAAGAGATGGTTGGTTGTAAAGGTTATTTCCACTGAGTGGTTTAAGCTGTACATGAAGGGAATTTGGTTGCGCAACTGCAATGAGGAGCTTGCGAAGGAGGCAATGAACTGCAGAGCTACTGGTGCTGCAATGAAGTTCATGGAATGATGGAACTGGGTCTGGTGAAATTAGTGGGTGCAGGCAGCTATGGTGAAGGTTGTGCGCAGGAACGAAATGGAAGCATATGGAGGTGTTCTGAGCTTGGGACATGTAATGTGTTTGCAGGTGTTGGCTCAGTTGGTTTAGCTCTGTGTGCGTTGCAATTGAGACAGAGATTAAGGAGTTTGCAAGATAGCCATTATGGCTGGGAAGAAGACTTGCAGAGTGATGGCCATCTTGGCCGTGACTGAGCTACAGAAACACAGAGCCATCTTGGCCGTACTGCAACAACAATGGCTTAGACCAGTGCAAGACCAGTCATCCGAGTTAGCCAGCTGACTCGGTTCTAACTAGACCTAGCTGACTCAGTGATTCCTCCTTTGACCCCAGTTGACTAACGAAGACCGTTAGGTCAACGGTTATCTCTAACTGTGGACTGACGGAATATTCCGTCGAATATACCAGTGACGGAGAAGAATATTCCGGTGACCGGCGACAACTTTTCTGGATGATTCCGGCCAATTTCCGGCCAAAAACCCAGTTTTTCGACGACGAATTTTGGAACATAATTTCTACACGGGTTTCTCTCTCTTGTGGGCTTGGTGGACTTCTAACTAATGGACTTTGAAGAGAAGACCTAATTTTGGAAGGAGTATCCTTTATGGAAATTAAGAAACATATAAAAAGAGAAGTCTTATCTATGATATATCTCTTCTACTACTTTTTTCTAGGGTTTAGAAACATGTTAGGGTTTCTCTTTCTTCTTGTTATGAACTCCATTAACATGAGTACTTAAATTTTATTATTGGTTATGAAATAGTTGGATTTCACAAAGCATGATTCTTTGATATGATATATTAGTTTTGTCTCATATTTATCGTTTGCAATTCTCTGAAAATATAGTTGTATGTTTTGATTGATTGTTTTGTCAAGTTGCAAATTGGTAGAACTTCTAATCACATCTATTGCTAGTTTAGGGTTTATTATACGTAAAAGTGATATTCCTTGAATACAAGTAGCATAAATATGATTATAGTTTGTAGTGATATATTCTTATGATCATATGTGAATCGTAACCTTTGTTAAATTGAATTAGTGCGCTTTCCACGTTCAATTGCTTTTATTGGCCTGATTTCATAGAATTTAATGCATCTAGGGAATTAAACTTGATTAGTGCTTTTACACGTTAGGTTGTTCTTTTAGATAGAACTCATACTCGCATCTTTTGATGTGTTTGTTGATGACAAAAGGAGATTAGCGGGATATTCTTGCGATCAAGATATTCTAGGGCTTTTGATAAAAGTTGAGATTAAATATCAATTCTAGTTATTGTGAAGAAACCATATTTGTGAATGAAGATAAATCCTTAACCAATATTCTCAATACTTTGATTTGTTTGCTTATTTCTTTATTTTATTTTATTTTATTTTAGTATATAAAAATCAGAAAACCCCCGTGTTATTTATATAGGAAACCGAAACAACGAGACAACCAAGACCTCTCTGTGGGATCGATCCTTTCTTTCCCTTGCTATATTTATATTTTGAGTAGTAAGAAAGTGTAAATTATTTTTGATGCATACGACACGCATCAAGGAGACGCGGGAAATCACAGCGGGATGAGATCCCTAGCCGACAAGGCAAAAACACAAGGGTATTATTGGCCAACAATGATATGAGACGCTGCAAGGATGTCAAAAAGGTGCGAAGAATGTCAGTTGTTTGCTAGACGAATCCACGCACCAGCAACAATGCTAAACTCAGTAGATAGTCCTTTGTCATTTTCAAAATGGGGCATAGACATCGTAGGATCCCTGATCGAAGGATCAGGAAAAATAAGATTTTTTATAGTGGCCACGGACTATTTCAGTAAATGGGTAGAATCTAAAGCCTTGGTTAGAATCCGTGACTCGGATATCTTCACATTCATCTTTCAGAACATAATCTGCCGGTTTGGAATCCCAGCAGAAATTGTCTCTGACAATGGTAAGCAATTACAAGGTAAAAACATCGATTTACTATTTGATACTTTCAAAATCCGAAAAAACAAGTCAACACCAATATACCCTCAAAGCAATGGCCAAGAAGAGGCTACAAACAAGACCCTCGCTCTTATTCTCAAAAAACAATTAGATGAGCACAAAGGACGATAGTGTGAGCAACTGCATGATGTCTTATGGGCATATCGAACAACCCAAAGGTCGGCTACAGGGGAATCCCCTTTTTTGCTGACCTACGGAGCCGAAGCTATCATCCCCACGGAAATCATCATGATAACCAGAAAGACAGAAGCATGGGAAAAGAACCTCACAACGGACATGATGCTGGAAAGGCTCGATGATCTCGAAGAAAGAAGAGAAGCAGCGCTACAAAAGATGGAGAATTACCAAAAAAAATTAGCAAGGGAGTTTAATAAAAAGGTTAAACTTAGGAACTTCGTAGAGGGACAGTATTTGCTAAGAACCATACCCCAATACCAAAGAGAAAAGAAGTGCGGCAAGTTGGCACCAACATGGGGAGGGCCTTTTGTCATACAAGATATAGCAGGAAACGGATCCTATTACATGCGCAAACTAAAAGGGGAAGTCCTCCGCCATCCTTGGAACGCCAAGTATCTCAAGCCATACCATCCTTAGATCATATCGCAGCGTTGCAACTGCGTAAAGAATACCAGAAGAAGAAGACGATGCTTTTTCGATATGTTTCTATCTTTGGACGAGGAACAGCAGGCCTCAATAAAAGGGTAATACAAGGGGAAGACATCCAGTAGAAGGAAATCTCCAACTATTCTAAGTCAGCGGGTCGACGGAATGAGGGACATGTACATAGTGACACCCCATATCCTAGAACACTGCATCGACCCCCACCAACTATTCTAAGTCAGTGGGTCGACGGAATGAGGGACATGTACATAGCGACACCCCATATCCTAGAATGCTGCATCGACCCCCACCGTCTGGGAATCCTCTGATCAAGGATTATCTAGCGGGGGACAGGTCTCAAGATGTTCACGAAGGTACATACCTTCGGTATCGCACTCAAACACTAGGTCAGCGGGTCGACGGAATGAGGGACATGTACTTAGTGACACCCCATAACCTAGAACGCTGCACCAACCACCACCGTCTGGGAATCCTCTGGCCAAGGATTAGCCAGCGGGATCACAGGTCTCAAGATGTTCATGAAGGCACATACCTTCGGCATCACACTCAAAAACAAAGTCAGCGGTTCGACGGAATGGGGACATGTACATAGTGACAACCCATATCCTAGAACGCTGCACCAACCCCCACCATCTGGGAATTCTCTTGCTAAGGGTTACCCAGCAGGGTGACATGTCTCAAGATATTCACAAAGCTAGACAACAAACGATGATCCATTCCATAAAAGTTGATTACAAGTTCAACAAAATAAGCAAAAAGGAAACAAAATAAGCAAAAGAAGTCCGACAGACGCAGCAAATACTCTATAATCAACAAGGATCAACTTTCTATAACTGGGAGAAGAATCTACTTAGACGATTCAGTGCCACCAGTAGGGCTTTCACTCTGCAGCGAAGGTACGCACCCACCTGAAGAAGGCCCCAAAGAGCCAGACAGGGACGAAGGTTTAGGACGACGAGGATAGTGCTTTTCAATACCGTGCTCAGTCAGGAGGTCATGCTCTATCTTAGACAGAACTTTGTTCGTCTCTTCGACCAGCTGACAACGAGCCTTGTACATAATAGCGGTATTACACTACTCGTCCTGGGACGATAGGGTAGATAGACGGTTCACTTCCGAAGAGGCCAAGTCAGTTGCCTGTTTTTTGGACGTAGTCAATCCTTTGAAATACGAGGTATGTCCCTCATGTTGTACCAATCCAGTCTGAGATTGCTCTAGATCAGATTGAGCCTTGTCAAGTTTTTCATTTGTAGCGAGGAGCTGTCCCTGGAGCTCTGAAAAATAAAATGAAGAGTTAGGACAACGAAGCACTAAAATCACACCCAGCAAAGCAAATATATACCTTCGACTCTAGCTGAAGCTATTTCATATTTTTTAACAACCGCATCTCGAGCCTCGTCAAGAAAGTCATACTCGTCGGATATTTTCTTATAATCCTGTTGAAGAGTGGAAAGAGAAAATTTACTAGCGTCTAACTCTACCTGCTTCATTGTATCCAAATGACGAAGATGATTGACTTCATTATTTAGCTCCTACATTCCTTTATAAAATCTGTACATATTAACTTTGAGATTTCTCTCAGACTCGGCTTAACGAGCTACGTCGGCCCAGGACACGGCTAAGGCCTTACCAAGGGCAGAGGCTTCGGCCAAAACATCGTCTCTTTCTTTGGCAAGACGTTGTATGTACCCCCTACGTCGGAATCCTGGGAGGAACGAGCCTGCCGTAGCTCTTCCTCCAGAAGATTCATCTTAGCCGAAAAAGATGAAGCAATCTTGCGGGCTTCGTGAAGATTATCACGCGTCCACATCAAAGTACCATCAAAGAGATGATGATCCGCGTTATACTTATTTTGCATATAAACTATCTGGGTATGCCTTAAACGCTATACCTCGGCCTTGGCATCCCACCTCTCGGACTCACTCTTAAGTTGTTCTACTAGCTCGACAAAATGGGTCTTCTGCCGGTTTCTCTCGTTTTGAAGCCATATCAACTCGGGGACTCCGCCCACTGAAGATAGGGTGGGGATACTCAGACGGAACAATAATTACTAAGAAGAAAACAACGATATAAACAAGAACAAGGGACAAACCTGTGAAAGATGAAGCATCTTTTCGAACAGCCTCCATCTCACTACTCACCATAGCAAGCTCCAAACGAAGACTCTATTCTTCATTGGCCAGATGCTCTTTCCCCTTAAGACGGTTCTTCAGCTCACTTATCTCCTTATCTCTGGCAGAGATGACACCCTCGGCTACATCCAACTATTCCTCTCTGTGACGAAGCTTACCCTCTAACTTAAGGGACTTGGCCTTGAAAAACTGGTACAAGTTATGATTGCATTATTCGCTCCTAACCACCTACAAAGAGCACCATGTCAGAATACCGCGGAGTACCCACGAAAAACAAAACAAAACACCACGTACCTCCAACATCCGCTTGTGAGGGTAACCATACTGATATCCATCAGCTATGGTCATCATGTCAACAACGGTGGCTGGTGGATAAACCACTAAGGTAGCCTCCAGTGACCTCAGATTTCTGTCCCACACCTGCAACTCGATCTTCAGCAGATAACTGCATCATCTTACGGGTATAAGCATAGGAATCTTTCTCCCCATCAACAATGGGAGCAGGGTTTGGGACGAACATCAAATTTTTCTTCTTCAGCCAAGCAAGGACAGCGTCATCACCCTCCAACATCAAGGACTATGGGAAATCATCCGAAGGGGACCGAGTAGAAGATTCCCCAACAGCGGGAACCTTCTCTGAAGCATCAACATGCGAGGAAGTCTTCTTCAAAGCTTTCCCCTTACCAGAAGTACCCAGTACGTCCCAATCATCGCTTTGGGAAAGCATGGAAAACTCATCAGCAAGACCCATGGCAGCATTCACATCAAAGGACTGCCCCGCAGAGTGGACTCGGCCAAAGGATAATTCCTGGAAAACCGGGTCCCCACCACCACCGTCAGCAGCAGTAGTATCCTCGGCATCATGACCACCAGGGGTACCCTTCATACCATCACCATCACCATTAGCGTTAGTATCCTCAGCATCATGACCATCAGGGGTACCCCTCGTACCATCACCATCAGTGGTAGTATCCTCAGCCTCATCACCACCGGGGGTACGCTTTGTACCATCAACATCAACAACATCTTCATGGAAAGGGGGAGAAGTTTTTTCCTCATCAGACATATCCTCATCTTCATCAAATTCCTCATTAGCAGGACTAGTAACCTCCTCTTGGACCTCTGCCTCATCAACAACAATGGTAGAAGAGCGCTTGGGACCGATCCTCCTTTTCTTCGTCACCTACAGAGTAATAAGGGAATCAAGTCAACATTATTTCCTTGACTCAAAGATTTCCTTTGAGTAAAGAAAAAAGGGTCAACTATAGGAATAAAGGATCCGCACCTTCACAGCCGCAGTACTCTTCGAGGGAGGGGAAGCACCCGAACTCTCGTCATCAGCATCAACAACATAGAAGTCATATGGAAAATTCATACCTTCGAAGTTCAATTGCCAAGGGCAGTAATTTCCATAACGAAGATGGGGAACCTTACGAGGAACGCTACCAGCAGTAGGACGCCATCCGTCGGGACCAGGAATCCAACCCCAAGCCCACGGACCAACAATCTCGATAACAGTGGCATGCCACTCATAGTCATGGTCGCGCTTGATCCTCTCACGAGAAGAAAAAAGCTTCTTATTAGCAGACCCTTAAGTACCAGGAACATACTTCAGCTTGGCATCGCTAACCTTACTCAAAAGACGAACCTTGTGACGAGAAGCAACAATATTACGAAGGCTCACACTCCATGGCTTACGATTTCTACTGTT
The DNA here is from genome assembly GCA_023529315.1 of Papaver bracteatum. Classification (NCBI taxonomy): domain Eukaryota; kingdom Viridiplantae; phylum Streptophyta; class Magnoliopsida; order Ranunculales; family Papaveraceae; genus Papaver; species Papaver bracteatum. The sequence continues at coordinate 96,710 of JAJJWX010001489.1, read as the reverse complement.
GAAATAATCCCCAAAAGAACTATTGAAATTCTGAGGGGTATACCATTCCCTCTGAGAAGGATCGGGGGTATAACAGGTCATCATCGTTTCTCCCTTGCTGCGAAGATAACACTCCTTCAGGGCGCGGATATAATTCCCAGTCAGCTGTGATACAAAACGACTATGGGTATTTGTCGAGGAACCCTCACAGCCGGCCAACACATCGTAATAGAAAGAATCACCTGACTTATACAAATTAAGCATAAGACCCGCTTCGAAGGCCCCCACGGTGGTTAACAAATGAAACTCATCGAACTGGTACCCCGATATGAGATCGTAAGTAATGTCATCATCAGGGGCATAGAAGCAAACATCAAAAGCTTGAAGTTCATGCTTCTCCTTGAACATTTCCAGATCAATGTGTTTGAAGGTAACTTTTTTCTTACCTACCGAGACGCTTCGAATAATCATCACAGCGTCTTCCTCATCAAGTGAGTCCTGCGCGGAGTCTTTTGAAGGGATCGTATCCAGGGCTTTCCTTTTCAAAGGCACATTCTTAGACGGTTCGACCTTCGAAGCACTACCCCTGACAGATTTTCCTCTGGAAGGGATCGCCGGAGGAAGGGGAAGAGGACATTGCTGAAACACCGGAGAAACCAAAGAGAGAAGGGGATGAGCGCACAAAGATTCGTTACGAGGAGCACCCTGCGGGTTTTTAGGCTCATCGCGCGGATGGGAAGAAGCAAGGGTAGCAGCGTATCTAGAACCAGGGGGATCCCACGGAGGATCACCCCTCCTAGAAGAATGTCTATGACCAGAAGAGGACGAAACCCTCTGAGAGCGAAGATCCACATGTGAATCCCTAGAGCCTCCTGGAGGAGATATATCCGGGTCTCTACGCGGAGGAGATATAGGAGGACTAGACGGCGGAGTCTGGTAAGGAACCCGTGGAAGATCAGCCATATCTATGGATATACAAATAAGTTGTGGATCCCGCAGAATCACAAGTGAAGATCAAAAAGCTGAACTTTCTAAAAAAAATCAAAAAACAGAACATAAACCCTGGATGACTTATGACGCAGGGAAAAGTTCTGCAACTATGAACTTCTAACCCTTGTGATAAATATACTTTGAACATGTGTTCTTCATCACAAGGGTAACAAAACAGCAGCAAAAGATGAACGATTATTAAAAAAACAAGACCAAAGGTTAAACCCTTACCTGTACCAGGAGTTTCACAAGAACGAGCAACAGCGAACGAACACAGGGAATCAAGGACAGGTCGTATTCAAGACAAAACAGCAGCATGAAACAGTATCAGCAGCAGTTAATGGCGTCCAAACAAAATTAAAGAATGAAAAAGCAGATAAGAAAATAATGAAGGACCGACAGAGAATGAAATTTATTTCACATTCTCTCCCCCCTTATAAACATCCAAGAAAATCGAAATCGTCCCTTCTCCCAAGGGGAAGTTATTGCAAGAAGTTATTGTGTAATGTAAAACGCACCCTAAAATCAAGGGGAAGTTATTGGGCAAGTAGGGAATATGTGACGGTTTTCCTCTCACTTCAATTGACGCCCCAAGTCAGAAGAAAAGGGGTAAATTGTAAGTATATATTTCCACCACTCGCCACGTGTCCTCGGGTAAGCACGTGGAGAGCATGTGACGCGGGGCATCAAAAGACGATGCCACATTGATATAGCCAAGAAGCGTGTACCGGAAGAAAAGGACCCTCATCTCGCAGATCCAACGTCCACAAATGAAGGAGCACCGAAATAAAGCACCACTGCGTTGGACCCAATACACCCTCGGATCTTCTTTATTCCATCTCGATAGAAATCTTAGATCAACGGTCAGGGACCAACTGACTGACACAGATAAGATAGGGGAAGGAGATCGTGGTATGACGCGTGCAAAGAACCCAACCACCCGCATTAAATACCTGGGGAAGCACACGCGTCAACCAACCAACGGAACAGGTGATCATGCCTCTTCTGTAATAATGAAGAAACGAAGGGGGGCTCGTAGGAACCGAAGACGTATACGTATCGGCATAAAGCACAAGATGATAAGGTTACAACGGCTCCATCAGTGGACCCCACGGCGGAACCCCTATAAATACCCCTCCTCACTAAGAGAGGAGGGCAGGTTGATTCAAGAAGGAAAAGAAAAGAGAATTAGGAAGAGTAAGTAGTCCCCTAATCCCGCAGCCTAAGTTAACACACCCAAAGTCATTTGACTATACTTTTAACCAATTTACATATAATGAAACCCCTATTTTACCCCGTGGATGTAGGCCTCAGTGCTGAACCACATAATTACTCGTCTCACTTACATTATGTACTTTACATTCCGCACTTACATTATGCACTTTATATTCCGCATTTATATTATGCACTTTACATTCCGCACGTTATATCTAATCTATGGATTTCACTATGTGCGAACATTGTTTGTGGACACGTAGATACCATCGTAATTTACGTGTTCACATTCCTGGTTGTGGATGTCCTTATGCTGGTGTAACGAGAATTTTGAGCCAGTTTCTTGAAAACTCCATAATTATAGGATGCTATGTCCACGAGGAAAACTGTAGATGGCCGTTGGCACATGTTTTTCAGAATATGGAAAGACTAGGAAGTTTTAAAAATAGAATTAACAACGTGAGTATGCAGAGCTACATCTCTATATTGTTCCGAGGAAAGGATTATCTCTCCTTTTGTGTATGTATCTCGTCTAAGAAATATCTCCACCTTAGTACCAATGAACTATTAGGTAACAAGGTCTGCTATTGGGAAAAGGATTTTACAGGAACGACATCTCCAGACATGTATTCTTTTGTGGATTATGAGCTTAAGTCCTGTAAGATCAGAATATTGTCACAACAATATTCCTGAGAAATAAACGACTGTTCTGCGATATATCGATAATAAACGAATTACTCTGCGATACATCAGTAATATTCTGCGACACATCCAAATATGACTTAAACAATGACGTAATGACTGAAAACGAAAGAAACACGAAGAAAGTGTGGCATATCTGCGATATATCAATAAAACCTGCGAAATTTAAAGGCGGTGCTGACTGCGATTTATCGCAAGAACTCAAATCCGAAATTGAAGGGAATCTTAGCTGTAAATGAGCTGTCATGAGATGTAATCCACTATGTAAATACCTATATAAAGGATATGAATAGTTCCAAAGAGGGTAATGAATTTTTGAGTGTTAGGAAAGTTTTAGGAGAGAGAAAATCTTTATCAAGTGTTCTGTGTTCTTGATTTCTGTAATTCCTTAAGATCAAATTAATAAAAAGTGTCCTTAATCTTCAAATTATGTCATAGATGTTGGTAAATTCTTGAATAGGGTGTAGTGTGGGAATTCCTGCAACTACATTTTGGCGTCCAGAAACAGGGATTGAAGAGTTGAAAATCAAAGTAAAGGTTAAGTAAAAGAAAGAAATTGTTCAAGAACTAGAAGAGTATTAAGAAATTTGGTGAAGAAAAGATGATTGAAATCAAAGATAATCAAAAGAAATTGGAGTGTGATGTAATAACAAAAATGATGATAGATAAATTCCATGAAGATATTAGAGGAAGGATACACAAGCGAGATTTTGAAGGAAAGAAAATCATGACGGTAGATGAGGCATCACCACTAAAACATTGGGAAAAACAGAAGATCACATTTACGACAGCAGAAATTCCAAAAGAGAATTTAAGTCATACATCTCCATTGGTGATCACAGTGTCTGTTGTATCAACAAGAAAAGAGAAATCAGTAAGATCTACAGAAGAGTGGGCTGTGAATAGGACTCTGGTGGATGCAGGAAGTTCTGTGGATATAATTTTTTACCACACATTCAAGAAAATGGGATACAAAGATGAAGAAATGTTTAGTCCAACATATCATATTCATGGATTTGGGAAATCTCTAACAAAACCTAAAGGAGAAATTGTTGTGCGAATTCCGCTGGGGGAAATAGAGACGCAGGTCACTTTGAGCATGGTGGATGTGAAATCACCTTATAACATGCTGTTGGGAAGACCTTGGATACATGCAATCAATGCTGTATCATCAAATCTACATCAGTGTTTAAAGTTCCCTATGCCTAGTGGAATTGGCGAAATTAGAGGAAATATAGATTATGCAGCGTTATGTTTCCAAAATGAAGTAAGGAGTTGTGAAAATCAAGTTCAACTGCGAAAACAGCGCAGAAAAATGAAGAAAGCATAAAAGAAAGAAGAAGAATTCAAGATTTACATGATAAAATCAGAAGAAGGAAAAGGAATATTTGGCGATGTATCGCAAGAAAATGATGAACCAGTGGAGGTGATAAATACACCAACACCAATGGGAGAACATGAAGCTAGTTATACTGCAGCAGAATCGACAAAAGAAGTAAATGTTGGAAGTGAAGAAGATCCAAAGATACTGAAAATTGGAACTAAGATGGATGTGGAGGAAGAAGAGCAAACTGTAAACCTTTTGCGAGAATACAGAGATATTTTTGCGTGGAATATGGATGAGATGCCTGGGATAGATCCATATGTTGCGTGCCATAAATTGGAGATTAACAAAAATATGAGACCAATCAAACAAAGAATAAGAAAGGTGGCAACTACTTATCATGCCAAGATAGAGGAAGAATTGCAAAAGATGCTTGATGCGGGAATTATTAGGAAAGCGAAATATCCAGAATGGATCGCCAACATGGTAGTCGTTCCTAAGAAAAACAAGGGGATAAGAATTTGCATCCATTTTACTGATTTAAATAAAGCATGTCCCAAAGATAGTTTTCCCTTGCCAGATATTCCGCAGATGGTGGAATCTGCCGCAAGAAATGATCGAATATCTTCGTTAGATGGATACAAGGGTTATAATCAAATCCCACTTGCGGAAGAAGATCAAGAACATACTGCATTCTTTGCTCCTAGAGGATTATATTGCTACACAAAGATGCCTTTTGGGTTACGAAATGCAGGAGCAACATACCAAATAATGGTGGAAAAAGTGTTCGCAAAATGGATACATAAAACTTTAGAGGTATATGTGGATGATATGTTGATAAAAAGAAAAGAAGCTACAAATCATGTGCAGGATCTAAGGGAAATTTTTGATCAGATGCGGCTTTTTAATATCAAAGTAAATCCTGAGAAGTGTACATTCGGAGTATCGTCTGGGAAATTCTTGGGATATATTGTATCAAAAGAAGGAATACAAGTTGATCCTGAAAAGGTACAAGCGATTCGAGATATGCCAACTCCAAAGAATAAAGAAAGATGTGCAAAAATTGAATGGACTTTTAGCCTCACTAGGAAGATTTATTTCACGGTCATCAGATAAATGCAAGCATTTCTTCAACATACTAAAGAAGGGAACAAAATTTAAATTGACAGACGAATGTGAGAAAGATTTTCAAGGAATTAAGGAATATTTGATGAATATATCCATATTACGTATACGAACCAGGAGAAGAATTACGATATATCTTGCGACAACTCCACATGCTTTAAGTGCAGTACTTTTGCGAAATGATGCAGGAGTTGAAAAACCTATTTACTACATCAGCAAAACATTTAATGCTGCGGATAAAGATTATTCGAAGATTGAAAAACTAATTTTGGCATTAGTTTATGGATCTTCTAAACTTCGCATATATTTCCAAGCGCATAAAATCAAAGTACTAACAAAAGTACCAATCGAGTCAGTAATGAAAAATTCAAAAAGATTAGGCAGAGTCGAAAGATGGAATGCACAAGTGGGGCATTTTGAGATCCAATATGCAATTTTATCTTCGCCAAAATCTCAAATTGTCGCAGATTTTCTCGCTGAATTTCCTTTGGAGGATGGTGAAGTCAGAGAAGACATGATGGATATAGAAGAAGAATATGGGGATCATAGAGATCTTTTAACAGGACCAAATAGGTGGGAGATATTAGTGGATGGATCATCTAATGGAGAAGGAAAGGGAGTGGGAGTCGTCTTTATTTCGCCAGAAGGTGCAAAAATGGCATTTGCATTTCGACTGGAATTCAAATCTACCAATAATGAAACAGAATATGAGGCTGTAATACATGCCCTAAGATTTGCGATAGAAATGAAGGTAGAGAATGCAAGAATTACCAGGTGATTCACAGTTGATTATTCGCAAATTGAAGGGGAATATGCAACTAATGATATATCTTTGAAAAAATATAAGAAACTTGTAGAAGAATTATCTCATGAAAATACCAAAACTCAAATGGAGGCATATTTCAAGAAGAGATAATAGGATTGCAGATGCTTTTTTGCGTTCATATCAAGTATAATGGTAGATCCGACTGCGAGAAATATAAAAATACAAACACTCATAACACCGTCAATTAATAAAGAAGAAGAAGAAGAGGAATCTGAGGCAATGGTAGTATAAAATAGTGGCGAAGAATCAAGCCAAATTATCGCAGATTGGCGTGCGGAAATTCACGCATATATAGCAAAGGGGGAGATACCAAGGAACATATTGGAGGCACATAAGTTAAAAAGTAGAGCAACAAATTATGAGTTAAGAGATGGGATATTATATCGAAAATCTTTAAATGGGCCTTCCCTCAGATGTTTGACACAAGAAGAAGGAAAGCAAATATTAAAAATGCTACATAGTGGGGACGCTGGTAACCACAGCGGTGGTAGATCTTTAGCATATAGAACGAAAATGCAATGTTATTATTGGCCATATATGCATGAAGATGAAAAGAATTTATCAAGAAGTTGCGAGGAATGTCAGCGATTTGCAAAAAGAATACATGCACCAGGTGAAACATTAACATCTTCAAAAGATGTTTGGCCATTTGGAAAGTGGGGTTTAGATGTTGTGGGACCATTTGTACCAGGAACAGGGCAAAAGAGATACTTAATTGTCGCAACAGATTACTTCACAAAATGGGCGGAAGTTAAAGCGGTACAACATATTCGTGATAAGGACATTTTCACATTTATATTTGAAAATATCATCTGCAGATTCGGAATTCCAGCGCAATTGGTGTCAGATAATGGAAAACAATTTGAAGGACAAAATATAGAGATGTTACTTAATGCATTCAAGATAAAGTGTGGAAAATCAACTCCTTTATATCCACAGGCCAATGGTCAATCTGAAGCAACTAACAAAACAATTGCATATATTCTCAAAAAGAAGTTAGAAGGGCATCATAGAACGTGGTGTCAACAAGTCCATAATGCAGTTTGGGCTTATAATACAACACGAAGAGAAGCAACTGGGGTATCACCTTTTTGTTTAACATATGGGGTTGAGGCAGTATTACCAACAGAAGTTGTTATTCCTACAACAAAAAGAGAAGCTTGGGAAAAGAATCTTAGTGTTGGTATGATTCTAGACAAGCTTGATGAGGTTGAAGAGAAGAGAGAAAAAGCACTACAACATATGGAAAACTACCATCGCAGATTAGCTCGTGAATATAATAAACGAGTAAAGAAGCGGGAATTCCAAGTTGGAGATTTAGTTCTGCGAGAAACACCAGAATATCAGCGAGAAAATGGAGGAAAATTAGCGAAAAAATGTGATGGGCCATATATAATCAAAGAAATAGTTGGAACTGGAGCATATAAATTAATGGATCCAGAAGGAAGAGACATGGGTCAAAGACTGGGCAGACCATGGAATAGACAATATCTGAGAAAATATTATCAATAAAGATTTGAAAGACTAGAATGAAGGGATTACACGCAAGAAATTGCGAGAGAGTAAAAGAAATATTCTACAAGAACAAAGTTAGATGAGTATAAAAGCTATTTTCCGCAACAATTTGAGAGATAATTAAATTTTTTAATGCAAATGCATAACATGGGTGCAAATCGACTAAAAATATATAAGAATGGGACGAACCTTTGTGGCGTACACCCTAGTTCGCGGATTCTATTCCGTAAGAGGCAATGTCATTAAAGTGCGTCATAAGGGGGGTATCTCTTTGCATGGCTATGGGAAAGGCTATACCGCTGCTGGAACCTAGTCATGGAGATTTGGGATTATAGAAAATCCATGTGGGAGAGATAACTTGGATTCCTAACTATATAAGGTTATACCCTGGTTGGGCGACCGAGAGTTTCTCCTAAGGAATGCAACATATGATCAAGGCGTCGAGGTACACGGTTGATCTGTGGGTGCCCGGGATGGATGAACCTACCCTGGACATCCATGGCAAGTCTTGGCTTACGATGTGTTCGGGCCGAAGAAAACCCCACTTAGGGTGCAGTCTTGTAACTATAAGCCATATAAGGCATAAAGGACAAGGATGTGAAAACAACTCAGTTTTGGCAGAACCGGATGGGAAAGTGCTAGTCTTGTATGGCCGATGTATAATCCTTGAAGGGGCAACCGGGGGGAGAGATAAGGGCGATACCCTCCATTAGGGAGCTGTGTATCAAAAAAGAAGGCAATGTCATGGGACTTTATATTCGCAAGAATATTTAGGCCCGTCATATTGTCGCGTGACAGAGACAGCAATGTCATGGGACTTTATATTCGCAAGAATATTTAGGCCCGTCATATTGCCGAGTGACTGGCCAAAAAGCCTAATAAGAAATGTTAAGATGAGATCAATGGGTTTTTGAGATAAGATCAAATAATGAGATAAATGAAATCAATAATAAGAGGATATTAATCGCATAGACGTAAATATCATAAGTCTTAAAAATCAAAGGGAGATTAATCTCACAAGATGGCTTAGATTTATCATATTGTCGCATAAATTAAAATTAAATGATAAGGCAAGATCAATGGATTATTACGTATAAAGGTAAGAATGTCATGCGATCTTGTCGCATAAAAGTGGCATAATAAGACCTTTAACTAGGAAGGCAAAATAAGACCACAAGAAAAGTTATATCCGCGAAGCATATAACAAATTCTTCGCAGAAATATTTGCGATAATATTACAGATTGATAACAAGGGGAAAGTATGGGATTTCTTACAAGGGTAACAAATAAAATACTTCACAAGGAAGATTATGAGGGGCAAATATGGGGATTATAAAACAACATTTCATTATCTTCCTTGAGAAGAATTAAAATAATAAAAAAAGAAGGAAGATAATCAAGTTTATGAAGATTGGATTCAGAATTAATAAAAATATATAAATCAGAGCAGGTGATTGAGTTACAACGAACTTCAATGTTTCGCAAAAAGAGCAGGAAGAAGAAATATTAAGAAATTACAATCATTCGCAGAACCAGAAATATTTCGCAAGAATACAGGATAATTTAAAAACAAAATTCTTCTCTAATTTCATCATTCTTGTTCACCACTATTATCTTCACCAGCATCATCTTTTTCAGTATGAGTTTCTTCATCACCAGCGGTTGTTTCATGAGGAGGATTTTGTTCTTCTGCTTCATTAAGAGGGTTTCCTTAGTCCTCAAGTGGATTTTGTTCATCTTCAGAAAAATCTTCTTCATTACTTGAATAATTCAGATCTTCATCTATGGGATGAGGAACTTCATTATCATCTATCTCCAAGGGTTTGATCTTCATAGGAGGTAAAGAATGAGAGAGTAGAACATTATTTATGAAAACCTCAGCGCCTAAATGAGCTTTGCGGAGGCAATTCTTTTCCCGGTTTCTGATCTCTATATCTTTGAAATATTCAAGATAGTCAAATCTTCTCAATGCCCTGTTATGAGAGTTGGAAAGCGCGGTATTCTTTTTGCGAAGTTTGGCTAACTTCATAGATAAATCAGAAATTGAAGCTTGAAGATGCTTCTCAGATTCTGTGAGAGAAAAATTTAATATTAGAGGGAATTTTCGCGAAAAATAAGATGAGAAAATACAATGAAGTAATTAACAAATGAGGCAGTCAAAATGACTACCTTCCTTTTGTGAAGATAAAGTGTGAATTATATTAAAGAAGCAATTCTTCCATCGGTTCATGGCATCATCAAAATTATCCCCAACTTTACCTTTTAAACGAGATTTTATACTTTTTCCACAGTTGCGAAGATAAACATTTTCTTCCTTTAGTCGAGTACAATCATCTTTGAGATTGTTGACTTTTACACTTAGAGCTAATCTTCCCTTCATAAGATTCTCTTGTTCAACAGCAGATGATTCAATTTTCTTTTTAAGTTCATCTTTCAGTGTGCGAAGGGATTTCTCTTGGTCCTTATACAACTTTTGAAGATTGTCTAATTGTTGCGAATAAGTCTTTATTGTATCCACAAAACTACGTTTTTCTTGGGATAAAACTCTGTTTTCATCTGATAAAGATTCCACCCTCAAGTTAATCTGGTTTAGAGAATATAAAAGTTGGGTGGTTTCATTACTTAGATGATCTCGTTCGTGAATTAGTTGATCTCATTCATGAATTAGTTGGTTGTTCTCATTCTTAAGATTATTTATCTCGTCAATTGAATATGTATGAAGAACATTCAAATTATCAAATTGATTCTTCCAAGATTCTTTCCCAATGCGGGCCTCACCAGCGATGGTTTCCCACTCAAGTATCTTCATTAATTGGTTATGTTTTGAAGCTAAATATGAATCAACAAATAAATAAAGGAAAATTGAGTATATAAAAAGCAAAGATTTACAGAGGCAAAAGCAAAGGCAAGAAAGTTATACCTTTTAGATCATCATTTCTGCTGCGAAGAATTTCATAGTCTAATTCAGATTTATGAAGCTTATGATTGAGAAGTTCACACTCCAAAGTTTTTGCTTGAAGATTCTTCTTCAAAGTTTCAACCTCATCTTCTAAGGCAGTTAACGAAGATGATGAACCGCAAAACCCAAGATGCTTTCTTAGAATCATATAAACATCCTGTCTCGCAGGATCTGAAGAAAATTTCATAGCATCGTTCAAAAATTCAAATAAAATTTGAAAAGCAGCTTCAACCCCTGTTGCTATTTCTTGGGAAGAAGGAAGAGAAGTAGAGGAAGAAGTTTTGGCGATAGTAAGAGTGGAAGAAGGAATTTGAGTGGTCGCAGTAATAGTTTCATTCACCGTGTCATCATCCATCGCAGTTTCCTTAATTGCAGCTTTGTTTACCACAGTTTCCTTATCTACGACTTCATTCACCGCAGCCTCATTGACTGTCGTTTCATTTACTAAAGTTTCATTTACCGCAGTTTCATTTGTTACAGATTTATTTCCAACTATCATAGATTCATCTATCACAGTTTTCAAAATGTTGGGATTATCAGAGATGGGAATATTAGCATCAATAACTTTAGTAGGGGTCGGTGGAGAAGTAAAATGAGTATTGCAATTTACGCAAGGAGAAGGAGAAGGTTTATTTTGCGACGAAACATGTTTTGCAGGTAAAAATTCAAGAATATCCACTTCATCTGAAAGAACTTTAACTTGACGCGAACACTTAAGAGGCTTAGGAACGTTCTCTTCATTCTGCGAATAATAATGTAGGTAAGAAACAGAGGCAACAATATTGTTATTTCAAAGGAATAGGTGTTTCTTACTACCTTATCATCCTCAGATCTTTTCGTCTTCCCAACGCGCCTTTTCTGAGAACCCTTAGGGTGAGGATTTTTGATAGTAATTTTAGTTTGAGAAGTGGTGTTACTGAAAAAGATGATAAAATATGGGGATTATAAAGAAAAGTGGGCGATAAAGATAACATAACGTGAACAAAATAAGATGGAAGATAAGAACATACCTTTGAGTCTCCATTAGAGCAGCAGCAGAAAGAATAACAAGAAAGAAAAAGTTGCAGACAAAAAAGATTTTGAAAAAGAAAGAGAAGGTGAGAAGAAGATAGTCTCGAGTGGAACATCTATTTATAGATGAAGGATGGGTAACCGGGTTAATCGGTAACGATTGAAGTGTGTCAGCAGTAAGAGCGTAAAGTAGGGAACTTTTCCGGGTAAAAGATAAGGAGTTGCGGCGAATCAAGAAGTTTAAATTCTCATGATTTTTATCTTCTTCGCAGAAAAGATATGAGAAGAGGCAAGATGTAAGATCAGAATATTGTCACAACAATATTCCTGAGAAATAAACGACTGTTCTGCGATATATCGATAATAAACGAATTACTCTGCGATACATCAGTAATATTCTACGACACATCCAAAGATGACTTAAACAATGACGTAATGACTAAAAACGACAGAAACACGAAGAAAGTGTGACATGTCTGCGATATATCAATAAAACTGCGAAAGTTAAAGGCGGTCTTGATGCGATTTATCGCAAGAACTCAGATCCGAAATTGAAGGGAATCTTAGTTTGTAAATGAGTCATCATGAGTGTAATCCACTATGTAAATACCTATATAAAGGAGATGAATAGTTCCAAAGAGGGTAATGAATTTTTGAGTGTTAGGAAAGTTTTAGGAGAGAAAATCTTTATCAAGTGTTCTGTGTTCTTGATTTCTGTAATTCCTTAAGATCAAATTAATAAAAAGTGTCCTTAATCTTCAAATTATGTCATATATGTTGGTAAATTCTTGAATAGGGTGTAGTGTGGGAATTCCTGCAACTACAAGTCCTTCATTAGTTTTTCTCTTATGAAACTGATCTTCTTGTCCGTTTACTTGTACATGTGCCATTGTAAAATTCTACTTGCCAAGAAATTTGGGGTCTTTTCTTTTAACAAGGAAACACAGCTAAGTCGAGAAAAGGGAGGCAGCACTAGATGTTTTGGTATACTGAATACTGTCGTTGAAATTGTACGACACTTTGCTAGAAGGTCTTATATCAAAAGAGATTTTTATGGTCAGAATGAAGTACCCTCAATGTATGTCAATATTTTAAAAGAACTTGTAGTTGCCGCAAAAAAAATTATTGTCCCCGAAGGCCTTGATCCAGTATTTGATATCATACCCCAGCAAAGGAAGATTTTCTCGTTCTCTGGCATGTACTATTATAGCAAAACTTATTTTAAAGTTTTTTTATACGCTGTTGTTATGCCATTATTAATAGAGATAGAGAAACACATTGGGATTATGCTACACGAGATGGTGAAGAAATGGGAAAGTTATAAGGTTTCTACACGATGGTGTTCAAGTTTTTCCCACCACTGCGACCATTATTTGGGCATTCAGAGATTGTTTCCACCAGGAAGTGAAGTTAGTTCCTTTTACTTCCATGAGTTGTTCATTAGGGGAATCAGTGATGCAACTAAATGTGTCATAATTTTTCTAGTTGATCAAGAGCGAGAAGATATTGATGTTTATGTTCCTCTGAAAGTTTCCAACTGTAGTCTTGAAGATGCATGTCTAGTTTACATTTACATGTTGAATTTTGTGGATTTCTCGGGATACTACAGCTGTCTATCATCTGCAAAAAAGTAGTGAGGGGAAGGTGGTAAAGCTGTTCGTTGATATTAACTTTCAGATAAGTAGTTTTGATATACTCTCTGAGTTATACCTTCTTCTTAACTCAAAAGACATGTGCGAGGAGATAATGCAGTATCGTGGCATCCCACACTTTGCAACACCATGTGAATGGGATTCAACGGCTGCTGTTTTTACCCCAGATCTATTTCGTTTGCTACAAATAATGAAGGTTTACAATATTGTGCATCATCGAAGGAAAGCGGCAACGAAATCGGATGATCCAGTCAACAATATCTCTTGTCTGATGTGCTTTAGGATCTCCAGAGCTATTAGTTTTGTTTTTCACCGTGGGGAGCAAGAAGAGAGGAAAATGGGTTTTGTTTTTGACCATGGGAAGAAAGAAGAGATGAAAAATTCAGGGACGAATTTTATTTGAGCTGGGGAGAATGATGAAGTAGGATATTTGGCTTTGGCTTTAGTGGGAGCCCGAGATCCAACATTGACTCAAATGCGAAAGTATATGCACGAGTAGAGATTTTTTAGGGAGTGTTTATTCTAGGAAAGTCTTACGTGTTTAGTGGTGTTTATATCCACATTTATAGCTGATGGGTTTATTTAATTTTGATAAGGTTTATCTTTATCTTTTTCTTAGCTAGGAAGTTTAGTGTTCTATTTAAGGTCTTGTTTAATGTTTTAGTCGGCAGTTTTTGATGAATATGAAGAAAAGTTTAAAGCTCCTTTGAGTTTTCCATGTTCAGTATCTATTTAATCTCATAACCCTACATCACAAACTCAGACGATTCTAAGGCTGTGATGATCATGATGACGATGAACTATAGAGTTGAGCTCGTGGTAATGGCAGGGATGGATGAGCTGGTTGCGTACGGTGTTGTTGCTGCCAGCGATAAATGCTAATGGAGTCGAGGTCCTGAATTATGTACGGAGTAAGAGTTTGAGAAATAAGGCATGGTTGATGCTGCTATTATCGTGATGATAATTCAGTGAGGATGATCGAGGACAGAGAGGTAGAGCATAGAATGATGGAATGAATATATGTGATGAAGACCGAGAAGAGTTGCAGTTGGAGCTCAACACTGGTAATGGTTACTGCCAGTCACTGATGAAGATAAACAAGGAGTTAGATGGTGGTGTGCTGAGAGTTGGAAGAGAAGAGGAATGAGAACACGAGCTTGGTGCTGGATTGAAGCTCGAGATATTGACTGCTATAATACTTCAGCAAAGGAGAGTTTGAGATGGTTATCGAAAACATGAGAAGATATGGAAGCAGGGAACGTGATGAGACAAAGATGGTATTTCTCGAATGCTGGTGTGAGAATGGATTCCGAGTATTATGAGTTAGAAGACATGGGAGGAGTTACGTATATAAAACCCAGCTGTGATTGAAAAGTAGAAATTGGAGCAAAAGTTTCAGGAGAACTTGCGGCTTGAAAGTCTGAGCCGTAGAAGAGAAGAAGAATTTAGGCTGTCAGTTCCATGGAACTGACAAGCCAAGAATACATATGGGCTGGGCTTTCCCAGTTGAGAACGACCACTTGAGTTATTTTCAGAAACTCTTGTACACGGCCAACCCTTTGGACGTGACTTATTTGGAGTTTGGCTAGAATTTGGAAACCATTTAGCACAGGATTCGATACACGGGCACTTTTACAATTTGGAGACTATATAAGAAATACTTCTTGACTTATATATCATATATCTCTACATGTCATATAATACATACACTTTTTTTCTCCATTCATATTTAAGGGTTTACCCCTTTAGGGGGAAACCAAGAAACGATGTAAACATGAGAGGCTAAACTTTTATTGATTAGGATGAATTCAAAGTTCAGGGCGTGAAGCTTAATTATTATATAATTTTATTCGAAGTTTTTATCATATTATCGATTGGCTTTTCTATATCTATGGTTTATGATTGATTACTAGATTGTCCAACTATACAATTGGATTAATATTTTGATCATTCTAATGCTAGTAGAAGTTGGGTGATAAGTGTAATAGTCAAACAACTCTCTACACAAGTAGAAATCGCAAGACCTTACAGAGGGATTCTTTGGAGCAATTGCGAGTGAAGACAACATCAGCAAGTGAACCTTGAGCTAAGATTTTAACTACTGGGATCAACCTAATTCACAAATCCTAAAGCATTCTGTTGGATTACACCTTGAGTGAGCTACTACTTGGTGGTTCGGTTGGATAGAATCTGATATTGGAGAGCTTCCGTATCCGTGGTAAAAGGATTTTTGGGGATAGCACTGAGAAATATGCTATTCTACGGTTGGTGATATATGATTCTTACGAAAGGTAAACGAGTATACTATGCAAGTCAACGTTTGGTAACGGCGAATGACTCCTAATCATCTCTTCATCTTATTATTATTATTATTTTTTGTTTATTATAATCAAACCAATCCCCCCTTTTTGTTTTTTTATTTTATTTTGCTGAACTAAATAACATATCAATTACACTGCTCTTCATGGGAACGAACTTAACTTCCGCTATATTATTATTTAATTAGTGGGAAATATCTTGATTAATTTGTTGTGGTTACGACACGCGTCATTTCCATGCGTTAGGTGGCAAACTTGAATGGTTGAGATATGCATCTCATATGGAAGGGCAGCCGTTGATTATTGCAACCCTTCGTTTAGTAGCCAGCGACATGAAAGCATGGCCGACATGGATTTAACGTGGAGTGAAGCCACTAGCAGTGTGCGGCTTGGAAGGGAAGCGCTTACGGCTATGTCTAACTTAGGGTTTGGTATGCTGAAACCCTAATTAGCGCTCTTTACTAGAATCGATGTAGAATTCTCATACAGACTCGGATTTTGATGGTCCGCCCCTCCATTCTGTACAGAAAAGAATTTCATATCTCCCAATGTTGGAATATTTAGGTTTTGAGCTCGTTCGGAAGGTGAAAACAGCCCGAAAGTAAAACTCAGGAAGAATTCAAGAGGGATGTTGGTAGCCAGCGGCATGGTGGCATGGCCGGCATGGCTTTGGCGTGGCCAAATTAGGGTTTGGTACAAATCGTGTAGTTTTGGAATTGGGCCAGAAGTTGCCTCGCCTTTGGTGGAGAACTTGTACGGCTGAGATATGCATCTCAAGGGGAAGTGTAGTCGTCGATTATCGCAACCCTTCGTTTGGTAGCCAGCAGTATAGTGGCATGGTTGGCATGATCGTGCCTGTTTTAGCCGCGAAGACGTGGCTGGCATTGTTTACCATTGGCACGGTGGTGCGGCTGGCATGGTCAGCATGCCTTGTCGCGGAGACGTGCCTGGCATGGTTTTCCATTGGAACAGTGGTGCGGCTGGCACGGTTGGCATGCCTTGGCGCAGAGACGTTGCTGGCACGGTTTTCCATTGACATGGTGGCGCGGATGGCATGGTTGGAATGCCTTGGCGCGGAGACGTGGCTGGCATGGTTTTCCATTGGCACGGTGGTGCAGCTGGCATGGTTTTCGATTGGCGCGGTGGTGCGGCTGGCATGGGTGGCATGCCTTAGCGCGGAGACGTGGCTGGCATGGTTTGCCATTGTCACGGTGGTGCTGCTGGCATTCCTTGGCGCGGAGACATGGCTGGCATGGTTTGACATTAGCATGGTAGTGCGGCTGGCATGGTTGGCATGCCTTGGCGCATACACGTGGATGACATTGTTATCCATTGGCACGGTGGTGCATCTGGCATGCCTTGGCGCGGAGACGTGGCTAGCATGGTTTTCCATTGGCACGGTGGTGCGGATGGCATGGTGGGCATGCCTTGGCGCGGAGGTGTGGCTGGAACGTCATGCCATTGGCACATGTGGTGTGGGAATTAGGGTTTGGCCTATCGAAACCCTAATTAGTATTAAAAAAGTACCCTGGTAATTTTCTCGCAGACATATTAAAGGTTTCAATAAATGCACTTAGTGGAGACATTATTACTCAAGTTTTGTGACGTCACTGTCTGAATAGGGTTTTACTATTTTAACCCTAAGCTAAAAACCACCATTAACAACAGTAAAACCCATCCAAAATTTCTCCTTCAACCACCAGAAACAACCACATCTTCCTGCATAGACTCGAATTCAACTTTATTATTTCTCGACAGTTGTTTGCGGGCAAAAATTACCTACTGGGTCTATGGTAAAAAGTGGTGGAGGAGGAAAGTTCTCGATGAAGCAGATGCTCGAAGTAGCAAATCGCCCCAACCTTTAAATAAATATACTGCACGAGAGTACTTTGAGTACGAGAAACTAATATGTAGGACCCTGGCCTAAACCAAGATAACGGTCGTTCCAGGTTTAACTCAGTCACAAGAGGAGGAGAAGGGTCTGCCTGTAAGAAGGAAAGATGAGAATGTGTGGAGATCAATGGAGGTTGATCGATTGATGACGTGATGTGTAGAACTGCTTTGAAGACGAATTTTATGTGTAAACAAGATAAATTATCTGTTAGTGTCTGATAATTGAATGCCGTAGGTTTTCTTATGTTGAGTCTTCTGTTATCAAATCATAGGTTCAGGAACCTATTTATCACAGCATATCAATCTCCTATAAGTGGTGACATTTGAAGGAAGTGGGAAATTGGGGAAGTGAGAGAACGTGCAAAAACCACTTCCACTTTGCGTGGAAGACTTGGTTGCTTGACCATCCACTACTTCATTTACTCCTTAACTATCAACATGACTTACTCACATTTCTCATCATGGATGTGCCTCACATCATACGTGCTTTATACCGCCAGACCAAAACCCTAGTGACATCCCCCTATTGACATGAATTGATGTCTCATGTAAAAGTCTTCTTTGTAGACATTCGGTCAATCTTTTACCTAAGACTATAAGTGTTAATCAATGAACTGGATAGTTCATGGTTCAAGGTCATGATGGATAAAGCATGAAGTTCTTACAAGAACAGCAACATGCTCTATGTACCATGGATGTTGATATAGGTCACCGATGACCATGACATATCATTATGCAAGTTAAAGCAGTAATGATAGTCGAATGACTATTATGCTAATTGAAGCAATAATGATAGTCAAATGACTTAGATAAAGAACCTCGGAGGTTGAAATCACAAACGGATAGCAGACACCAGAGATAAATTTCGAATTCAAAAGAGACGCTGAGTCTTTCAGCTTAATCATGAAATATATGGAACATTGAAAGCTTATGATTCAGAAACCCTAATGTCGCCGACATATATTATTACTTTCATGGGATTACAGAACTGCAATTCACTTATCTTGCGGAAGGTGAATACATGAATTTCTTATGATTCTGATACTAATCAGAGATGCACAATTTCGATGTGATTTTACAAATATGACCTTCGTTAAAAATCCACCATCAACAACAGTCACCACCATCACACAGACTTTATCAATCATCTTTCATCATCGCAGTTGCAACCACCGTCCTCTCTGCCGATATCACAATCACCAATATTAATACAACAGCGAACCAATTGATTATCTCCTCATAATCTTCACGTCCTTATAAAATTCTCAATTGATCTTCTAACCAAGATCATTTATTCGTTGTAACTTATTGATTCCCCTTGGTTAACAACGAAAAACACAAAACTAAACTCTGAGAAATGGTCGTGACCGTAAATAAAGAAAATTATGGTGGTGGTGCCCTAAGAAAATTAGTTTGTGCCTTGAGCACTTTTCAAATATAATGGCATCCCCTAGAATAGACGTGTCTTCCTTTAATAATCATGTGTTTTTCTTAGTTGAACTGTCAGTTCTACAAAACCGAGAAGCTTAACCTTTTATTTTGCTAATAACTCCTTAATATAACGTTAGAATGATATCATTATTTCGCCGTGGGTTCGTATTTTCGTCCTCTTATAGACAATGATAATAAATACTAGATTTAGATGAGATCCACTTGGTATTTGGCCCTTCTCTACTTGTAGACTTCTCTTTTGTAGTTATTTATACTTTTTTTTGGATGATTCACCTACAAGGCAATGTAACGAGAAAACAATCATAAACATAATACAAGGCAATGTGTAATAAGTAAAGCTCAAAGCATGGATTTGACACTTAAAATTAGGTAACACTTTCAGAAGAGAATGTTCGAAATAAAGGAGGAAACCGCAGGTAACTCCATTTATAAATGGTGGGTGGGTGGGGAGGGGGGTATGGATTTCGAAGAAGTGAAGCGTTGGACAAGGTAATAGGTCATAAAGTAAAGGTACTGAGGGATGTGGCGGTTACAAGATGATGTGGAGATGGTTACTATAAATATGAAGGTATGCTTATATATCCCCAGAACTCCTTGTATCACTGAATACCGAAGTGCTCGAACACCAAGTTCTATCCAATTGAACCACCAAGTCGTAGCACACTCAAGGTGTAACCCAACCGAACGCTTTAGGGTTTTTTAATTTAAGTTGATCCTAGAATTAGAACTTTTAGTGCAAGGTCCTGCTTACAAATGTTGTATTCACACGCGATTGCTCCACATAATCCCTTTGTAAGGTCTCACGTTCTCTACTTGTGTAGGAGGTGCTCAAAAATTATGGATAGTTCAAATCTCTACTAGCAATATAATGATCAATAGATTAATTTAGTTACACATTTGGATAATCTAGAAATCAATCATAAACCTTATATATAGCAAAGACAATGGACAAGATGATAAAAAAAAACATCAAATAAGCTTGTATAATAATTAAGCTTCATGCTCACAATATAAATTTCATCCTTAATCAATATCCTACCTACTCATGATTACAAAGAAGAAGAAGAATTATCAAGGTTTACCCAAGGAACTTATACAAGATAAAAGATTGTGCAGAAAATTTCTTATATAGGTATCAAAGTTGTTGAAGTGCCCGTTCATGAGTCCAGGTCGAAACAGTTTCCAAACACTTGCCTAGACAACAAGTCCAAGTCTGGCCACCAAAAAAAGTCGCATGAATCACCTGACTGGGATCGCGTCAATGGTGATGTCCATCCCATTACTCTTGCTTCAACTGTCAGTTCCACGGAACGGATAACACAATTTATTTTCTTCCATCCATGGACGATCATTACTCAGTGAAAAATTGTAATTTAATATTTCATCTGACACTATAGTGGCTTTGAAAAATAAAAGTTTATGAGTTTTGTAAACTCAACCAAATACTTTTTAGGTGAGATTCTTGGTCTCGAAATTATATTTCTTATGGATTTCTAACTCGGACTCACTATTCTCTCATCCTACTGACCCATTATATCATGTTCTCTCTTTCATTCGATCGACTAACAGCCACGGCATAACTCCATCATCCTCACTGGCAAGGAAAGTCGATCCAAACTCCAACAACATCTTCATCTTCACTATTACTTGATCTTTGACATAGAAAAACTCTTCCATTTCTTCCATATCATCTCAAAATCCTCTCAGCTATCATCATCAACCATACTTCCCATCAATCTCGTACACTTCATAACCAGCGTCATAGATCAATGTCATCTCCACAGTAATTGTAAGCGATGTTGTGTTGGGCTCTAGGGGAGGCGAGGCGCCAAGTCTTTCGCCTAACGCCCTAGGCGATGACTAATACATTTTATGCTCTTTTAGACTTCTATGACAGATTTCTATAACATTGAATTGTTAGATAACAAAAGAATTCCGTCCCAAGAAAAATCATAAGTCTTCATTCAACCTTTAGCTCTGAAAAGCAATCAACTTACAAAAAAAAATAAAAGACAACAAAAATGAATGTCATGCTCTTTCTCACATAGGTGACAACACAAATGCAAAGAAAAAAATCACGTTAAAATTACATAATCTCCAATTCCTAATTCTCTACCACTAGCAGCATGGCCGACCTGATTAACCTCATTGATATGTCTGTTGGACCATCTTCCCTTACCTTAAAACTACATAATCACGTTATTCCCTTAAATTCTTGTTATAATTTGTTTCCATATTTTGATCATTGATTGTCCATGGTGATTGATTTTCCATTAATGTTTGATATTTCACTGTATATAAAGTTTCCATACTTCAATCATGTATTGTCCATGCCATGGGTTGATATTGCCGTGATAATAAAGTTCCCATA
Source organism: Papaver bracteatum (assembly GCA_023529315.1). Taxonomy (NCBI): domain Eukaryota; kingdom Viridiplantae; phylum Streptophyta; class Magnoliopsida; order Ranunculales; family Papaveraceae; genus Papaver; species Papaver bracteatum. The sequence continues at coordinate 75,378 of JAJJWX010001489.1, read as the reverse complement.
TTTTAACCACTGATTAAGGATTGAAGGTTATACGTAGCAATGTTATTATATTACCATTAATGAAGTTTCCATATTTCAATTACTAATTGAAGATGATATCGCAATGTTATTATCTCGCTATTAACGATGTTTCCATATTTTTATCCTTGATTGTTGATGTGTTTCCATATTTTTATCATTGATTGTTTACACATAATAATAATGGAGAATATTATTCATCAATGAGATTAAATCACCCTTCATGACAATCAGCTATCAAATATGGAAACAAAAGTTTAACGAAAGGTAATTTAGGATAATCAGAAGAAAAAAAATCAAACAACAGTATTTATGGTCGAGTTATTGGTCTCCTGAAAATATGGGCGGTCGGGCGCTCTTTATGGGACTGCGCGCCTTTGGTGCCTGGTCGAGCGCCTTTTATAACATAGATCATAAGTATCAGCTATACCTACACCCATCCGTCATCGATAGCCAGCATTAATATAAGCATGATAAATCATCAATCATTCTTCATCAGCACAACAAAAACCATCCAAACCACAACTTCCTTCTTAGATTCAAGATCAACTATATTTCTTCTCGACAGTCGCCACTATCACTCAAACTTATTAAATCACCTCTCATCATCGCAACTGCAACCACCGTCTTCTCGGCCAACATCATAATCACCATCATTAATACAATAGCGAATGTATTGATCATCTCTTCTTAATCTTTATGTCCTTATAAACTTCTCAACTAATGCTCCAACCAAGGTCCTTTATTCGTTGTAACTCATTGATTCCAATTGGTTAACAAAAACAATAAATAAAATTATGGTGGTGGTGTTAGAGAATTGGTCATTCGAACTCACAAGTGTTGCTATCTCAAGCTTGTTGTCAAATTTAGTTTTCAAAACTATATCTTGATTTCTAGTCTACATTTAGTCAGCATCGGATTAGGATAGAAATGTGTAGTTGAGATTCGGATATCATTGCGTTCTACCGTTTGAAGGCGGAGATCAAAAGTAGCTTTGGATAACTTCAACATCAAAAGGTAAGTTAAAACTGAACCACATATATCTCAAGTTTTCACCTTTTTATCTTTGAGATATTGTTGCATGATTAAATTAGACAGTACATGCATAATCGATATTTCGAGTCAAGTATATCTTGAATATCTTCTCGAAATATGACTATATAAGCTTAAGAACATTTTTTCATACTTGATGAATTTGGTTTAGAACGATTTATTATTTATAACCTAATTATGATTCAAGATTTAACCACTTGAAAATAGCCTAGAATAGTGATATGTGTCATTTTTGTTATTCGGGAATGTTGCATATTGATTATTAGAGAGATATCGAACTACTGTTAATCTGGATACAGGACAGTATATATGCATACCAGTTTACATACTGGGAGAACTGCTATAAGTCTAGAACCGCAGTAATAACTTTTTGGCATACCCGGTATCCATACCATAAAAAGTTTGATGATCGTAAACCAGGAAAGGTACGCATACCTAGTATGCAAACCGGAAAAGATGTGTTGGTTTCAAAACCAAATTAGGTACGCATACCATAAAAGATCTATGATTATTTATGGGACTCGTCTTTGTCTTAAGGGTATCCATACCCAGTACAGGTACGATGACAAGAATATTCACGAATAGATACAATACACGTAGCAGGTACACGTACTTACCTTGTCGAATAGTTTCAGGTGCATCAGAATTATTTCTATGATATAATCAGCATTTGAACAACTCTCTAAAAAAAATATCTAGACATTTTTGATCATATGTGTGATTCAAGAAAAGTCTTAAAGTGTTATATGAAAATGGTTAAGCTTCATTCAATTGGCTAGTTTCGGTCAACCTACCTGAACAAGTCATTGATCACGTTTCGATTATGGTTCATCCTAACCAGGGTGTATATTCAACTATTGTTAGAGCATACCTCGATTGTGAAAAGACGAGAGTACACAAATATACATCAATCTAAAACTTTTCCACCTATAAGTCCTTTCTCCGAAATTGATTGTCTATGGAATGAGTCGAGACAATATAAATAATCAGTTCACACTAGTGTGATTGTTTATGGATACGAGATCGAGACAATACGACAACGAGATAACTTGTGTGATTGACTATAGATACAAGATCGATACAATACAACAACGAAGTATGTTTACTTGATAATAGGTTCGGACTTAACCAAACACAATAGGATTGCTATCAAGTAAATAGGAATTAACGTTTGTGTATTTTACTTCTAATTGTAATAAAAACAATTATAATTGTGAAAATACAAAAGTAAAAGACACAACAAGATTTTGTTAACGAGGAAAACGCAAATGCAGAAAAACCCCGGGACCTTGTCAAGAATTGAATACTCTCAGGATTAAGCCGCTATACAAAATCAAAACCAACTTCGTATAGTTGAGACCAAGCAACTAAACCTATAGTTCACCTAGTTCTGCATGTATCCCTGAGCCTCCAACTTGCATTAGGTCACGCACTTGGAACAATTCCTTTGGTTCGTATTCCAAACAGTAAAGGAACAACAAATATGTTTGGTAACAACTCTTTTCAAACAACGTAATATGAGTTTGACAAAAGGCTCTTCCGTTTATCCCAATAAACTTCTTAGTCAGGTTATTAGATCTATCCAATAAACAACTACCAAAGTAATTGCCAATATTTTGCAATCAATACTTTGAATCACAAAGAAACATATTGATGCCGATCTACTCAATAATCAATCAAGATTATCACAAAGATAAACCGATTATAGTTGGATCCCCGGGCGATCAAGTTTTGTGCACACCAAAGATTATGAACCCAAATCAGAAATCTTCTTCGTCTTCAAATATTATTAGATTTTCAATAAACACCTGTACACAATCAACTTGAATCTCTTGTGATCAATCACACACAGAACGTAGTCTATTAACAATGGATTATCATAAGACGTCTTTAGATCTGCAAACAGTTTAAAGATCTCCCGTCGAAACTTCAATCTAGTTTGAGTGAATCATATATCAGAAGAGAAGATTCTCAAGCATAAACAAACTAGGTGCAATTAAAGTTCAACAACCGTTAGTCAATCAAATTAATCGAAAACTAATAATAAACTGCAATTATCTAGTTTCCCACCAACGGTACTAATAGACACTAGTCCAGAAGGGGCTATAAATAACGAATGAAGTTTGTTATAAAACATGATTTATCACTGTTTTTATCTGTTTTTCGAACTGTTATTTATTTAGTGTGACTCTTTATAAATGACGAATTAAAAGAGTCATTAAAGCATGACAAATAAAGCATGTGCCTTTAAATCACAAAGATAATATGTTATTTAATATCACGATTGTTGCATGTTAAATTTAATAACACTCGATGTGTATCCTATGTAAATGATCCGTCATCATTCATCCCAAAGAAGTCTTTAAACCGAGCAGTCGTAAGAGATTTCGTATAATTAGGTTACTTTCCTCTCCGAATAGGCGTCTCCACAAGTAACAACCAACTAGGTAGTTTTGCTGGCTCTGAGGATTAGTTTGCTTGAAATTCAAACTTAAATATTTATAGACCAGGGAAGTTTGGACACCAAGGAATTTCCAAAACCGAAAATATTCTTAAGATATGCAATATATTTCCAAATTCGGTTTTCATAATTCCTGGAAATGCTCTTCCCAAATATTGACCGAAATCTCTTAGAAAATCTCCAACTAGTAAATGCACATTACTAATTTTTATTTTCTTAAGATATGCATTTTAATTGTTGGAAATTAAAAGCATATAAAACTAAAAAACTTAATTAAAAGATTTTCAATTTATTTCGACCCGGGATTCTCCTTTAGCTATTAAGGAATATCTTTGAACAATAAAAGGTAAAAAAATTATTGTACGTGTTCAAAGTATGTCGACATCTTTACTTGGTAAATCCTTTCTTGGAACCGATATGCCATACTTCCAAACAAGTTTAGAATTTGTTTATCTGACTTCCAAAAACTATGTGATTGATTATCCTATTAAACTACCAATCATGGGTTTCATGGTTCTACCAAAACAAGTTTTGGTTCTACCTCCATGTGGGTACTAGAATTAGTCACGCTAGTTACCAAAACTTGGTTGACTAGGTACTAGGATCGGTTCCCAAATAACTAAAAACCTGTTGCACCTATTACAAGGATCGATTCCCCTTTTGTGATCGGTTTCACCTCTTACTAGGATTGGTTCCCCAATGCATAGAGTTGGTCATACCAATTACAATAAATTGATCATACTATCTCAGGTGATTATTTAAGATCGGTTTCACTAATAAAAGTCATACCAATACAAAAGTCAGGCCTTGTGAATATTTTTACCAAGATACATAAACAAGTTATGAGCGGTTATACTAAACACACATATTGGTAATCCAAAGATTTGCAATGAATAAAAAATACCAATAAGCCAAGTGATTTCCCTTTCGATTCACAAAACAAGTTCATGAATTTACTTTCTTTAAACGAATGTAAAACATTATTTCCTAGGACGAAATCTTCACCCATACCCATACATAATCACAATAACATTCATACGATTATGTCGATGTCTTATATACGAAGTTCAAAAGATAAACGTTATACTTTGTATTGTAATTCCTTAGAGCGTCCATAATGGTACGACTATACCAAAACCAAAAACTAAAAATATTTGGGTTTGGGGGTGTTTGAACACAACGGTAAGAACTAAAATTATAATCAGGCACAGTTTCAATCTTTGCTCGATTCTGAGCATACATTTAATATATGCTCCACTGATAGACGGACACATACTGATACGCCTGAATGGGGAATAAGTTAAACCTGCGCTCGATATCAGACATATATATAATTTACGCCTCGAATGGAACGAACGTGTTGGTGTCCGCGCAGCAGATAAACTGAGTTTAAAAGTCCGCCCCATGAGGCGCAACTTAAATGTACACCCCATTACCTTTTCCTCGTGCCGTTCGTGTGTGTGGATTTGTTAATGTGTAAAAAGATGGGATAACTAATTATGTGTGCAAAAAACTAAAAAGAAAAAGAAACATGCGTATGTTCTTCCCTTCTCTACTAGTATTCTCACATCTTCACATCTCAACTTCTTCATCTCCATTTAAGTTACAATTGGATTTTGGAATGAAGATACAATTTTCGCCCCACACAGGCGTTAAGCAAATCAATCGCCTCATGTGGGGCGGAGATACAATTTTCGCCCCATCGGGTAAACCTTTAAGTTATGCTTGATTGAAGCATACATTATATCTACGCCTCACTGCGGAACACAATTATAAGCTACGCCCTCCTTCAAACGTAGATAGTATTTATGCCTGTCATCAGACGCACTTTTAACTACCGCCCCACTATATTTAGTTTTACTCCAGCTTCTCGCTCAAATTTACTCTGAAACACATTGTCTCTCCAACCAAATATGGTTATACTCTTGTCCACTGCGATTGAATTTTCGAATAAATATAGTTATACTCCACCTTTTACTCGTCCATTGTGGACGCTCTTAATACCATGTCTAACTAGAGTATAATCATTTACAGCTTCGCAGTTATGTTTTCAATATGCACGACTTGAAAGATACTTTAGGAATGAAACAGTTAAAGTCAAATATTACTAACCTCAAGTGGAAAGATGATGTCGTCGTTGTAGTTCTTTACTTCTTCACATAATACTTATAAGTCTCATATCCTAGTAAATTTCTAGATAACCTATACGAAGTTGACTCTAGTAAATAATCAAGCGACTCTTTAAATGAGTTTTGATTCACTAAAATATGACAACCAAACTTGACATACCAGCGCTTGGTGGGTTCAACCGAGCTAAGCTCTAACAATCTCCCCATTTGTAAATTTTAGTGACAAAAGTCTTACATTATATGGATAAACAAATTCCAAGAATTCATTACACATACGCTTGATTCCAAATTTCAACAGCACAATAACATGTATACATTTAATCCATAAATGCCGTTATTGACATTATAATAACAAAGCTAATACTCCCCCTAAAGGTAAGATATGTAGATTTTCAATCCGCACGTCTTTGTTATTCCCATCATCATATGATATGTTACTCCCCCTTAGTCTATGATTTACTCTTTCATTAGATATAACGTTTAAGAAACATTGTCATTTCCCTTAGTGATACCAAATCAATATCAAATCACTTGTTTACTCCATATATTTCTCACCCATTTTGTCACAAAATGACAAAGGTACGAGCAAATAAAGGATAAACTGAAAGGATCTTACAAATCTTACAAAGAGACTTGCAAAACCTATAAGAGTTAAGCACGAGGGTTCCACACACCATTTTTGATAACCAATATCAAAACCAAAACTCCAAAGTAATTTTGTTTTGATATGTTACCAAGGAAATAATTGCCCGAAGCAATTTTCCTTAATAGTTTAGCAAACCAAAAATAGACTAAGAACCTTAGTTCCTTTGTTAAACCGATTGTACAAATACAATCGCTTGTTCGATAAGACTAAAATAAAGACCAGAATTAACTCTATTTTTCTCATCAAGTTCTAATTATTCAAATAATAACTTAGACCTTTCACTTTTAAACAAGACAAGTACTAGGTTAGTTAACTAGCATTTCTCGTTTAGGCATTCAATTAGACTTGAATAACCGAAACCTCCACTTTGATAAGTCTAACTAAGATCAGAATTAACTTAGTTTCTCTTATCCGGAATCGAATTGGACTAAAAAATTGATCCCGAAAACCCTTTTGTTAAGCCACAAACAATTCATACAAACCAACATAAATCAACTTGCATAATTATTTACCTCTACCAGAAGCAATTGAAACAAACATAGACATTATAGTACCGCAATTACACCGAAATTTTGTAAGCCTAAACAATTGATACCAAACAATAAAGCAAGATAACAATAGTTTTCTTAACCGGAAACAATTGAATCACACACAAATCCATACACAAATAATGGAATTAACATCAATTGTACCGAAATTTAGTTAAGAAAAAACAATAAATATATGCAATAAAATCAGGCTTTTCTTAAACAGGAAAACAATTAACTAAAAAATTCGTTACCTCAAATTCCACATCATCCTCTCCCCTTAATATATATCATTAAGCGCCAGTTCAAGATAGAACTCTCCCCCGTTATGTTGTCATCCTCTTGCAAGACAAAAGAACAATGACAAAGACCAACCTTTACCAGAGAAAGGTTGAAAACCGGTTTTAACTATTGCAATGCAAAAGTTAAAACCCCGAAACACATATCCTTTTATGCTAAACCAAAAACGATTCAACATATTGTGATTTTTTCACATATTGTTTCAAACAGAACCCTTCATGATCATTTGATAAAGCCTACCAACATGGGCTAGAACTTAATCCCGCTAAATCAAAAAGTCACCCAAACCATAAGGGTTCACTATCATAATCCATCTACTTAAAATGAGCTTCTGCCAAAACTGACTCTCTAAGAGGCGGTACATTCATTTTTATGGAATATTTTCTAAGAAAAATTTAAATATAATAATAAACAAAAGAAGAAATAAAATTAGTTAGAATAAATATGTTAATATTATTATGTTGTATCTTTTTTTTTAATGTTGATTGGTGGTCAACCCTTGGGTGCGGCTCTTTTCAATTTTATCTCATGCACGAACGTTTAGTCCTTAAAGTTTTCTTCTTAACCTATATGAACTATATATATGTGTAGGTACATAAACGAAAACATAGAAAAGGGAGGATTGGCCGACTTCCCAGACTTATCTTTCTTCCATTCTCTGTTTTGGGTTTTGACGCAAGTAAACCCTAAGAAATCTTAAATGCTTAACCTAGTCGGGCCTATTCTCCTCTTCTCTCCGTTCTCCCATGAACACAAAACCCTAAAGAAGACTAGCCGTCACCCTTGTTTTGTTGTCAGACACAAATCCATAAACAGATCGTGCTAAACGTTTGGAAAAGATTTATACAACCTAAAACTCTTTCCAATATTTTTCTTATTGTCCTCTTTTAAATATAAACCTAAAGTAGCAGCCATCATATTCTTGCCCAAATCGAAGACTACGTATATTAAGATATAGCTGCGGGATTTTTTTCGTTGTGGTGCTTTTCAATGGACTGTTTGTGTAGCCGGAATTATCGAAGGTATTGGATTTGCGTTTCGAGGTAGGGGTTTCTACATAATATTATAAAAACGAAACTATTTTGGCATAAGTTTTGTTTGCATCATCATCTCTATCTTTTGATATATAGGGGTCTTTGCATAGCACTAAAATCTAAATCAATTTGTTGCACTGGATTGCCTAACTATCCAAAACAGTTTGATTACATGTTTGGAACTTAAGAAATTTTTGTTACCCTGTTTTGTACAAGCCACTGCATGACTTGTTTTGTCTTTTGTCCATTGCGGATGAAACTTGATGGATTTGATTTAATTGAGTGTGACTTGATTTATCTTGGTTGAATTCTGAGTTCTTGCATGGTCTTAACATCTTATTTACGTGTTTGATCTCTGGTTGTATAGCATTTTTTTTTATTAAACATGGACTAATTTTGTAGTGGCCACTTTCCCTTCTAACTAATTAATTAAGTTACACCAAATCTTTATAGATGGTTGCTAATACACTAAAGAAATTTCATTGCTAATGATGCTACCTAGTTAATGTTTGTTGGGTCCATTGCCATGACTCATGCTTGAAATAAAATAAATAAAATTATTGATTTAGGTAAAGATGGAAATTACTAAGTTACGTTACAGACGCGAACACTTGTATAGCCTACAAATATACATATTTGACATTTTGAAAGTAAAATATTTTAAAAAGATATTTCAATAATTTTTGGCTTGAGGAATATTAGCGGGTCGATAATTAGGGTAATCTACTTGCTAAGAGAGCAGGGCCTCGACTATTCAAATAGTTCGTGCACACCGGTGGGCAGTAGATGGTATTAGAGCCAAGAGATCATGTCCACAATAGAAAGAAATATCTTGTGAGCACCGGTGGGCAATAAAGGTTGATTATGATTTGGGCTACAGTGTCCATGGATAAGATTGGGTTGTCGAGTTTTCCAAGTTCAAGGCCACAACTATTCAAATAGTGTGTGTCGCAGTGGGAAGTGGTTGTAAGTCTTAAGTATTTAAGATTTGTTGGAATAGTCTAGTTAAGACAATGAAGTGAAAAATATCTAAAAGTTACGAAGTTTGGAACGCAGATAAAGAAATTGTTAAGTGATATGTGGTTGAACGAAAATTAATAAAATGTTCTAAAATAATTTAAGAAGCAAATTAATTAAATTGGAGGTGTGATTAAGTAAAAGTTTGAATCAGAAACCAGTAAATAATTCAAAGATTGTACTTGCTTATTTATGTTTTTGATGCATTGTTTAGTTTGTTTTTCCGCTGCACTATATTATTTTTGGAAATTTCCTACTGGGCTTTGGTTTTATCACCCCTTTTTCCCTCTCTTCCTACAGAGTATACACAGACACTAGCTGAAGAAAAGAAATTATAACTAATCACGGGGATTTGGGCATCGGTACTTCATTGTCGTTGAATTGTTATTTACAAAATTGTTTGATCATTTGAATTGTGGATTGTAATTATTTAAAATTGTTTTGTAAGTATTTTAATTATTCAATAGTATTTATTAGATATGTTTTCGTAGTTCTAAATTCTTCTTCTTTTAAAAAGGAAAAATCTGGACCTACGATAGTCGCATTCTGGGATTCTGGGCTAGGTTCTAGCCTTAGAATTCGCTGGGTATGACAAGTTGGTATCGGAGCACGGTTCCGATTTATTCGGGCTGTGCATATGGTCTTGCCATTTTCTAAAATCATGTAATTTCGGAGATTTGAATTTGTTTTACGAAGGATCGATTTTTTCGAGTGACTAGTATGATTTATGAGTTTTCTCTCTATTTTCAAAATGTTGAATTGTCGTTGTGTCATTTGTTTTATTTTGGGAATGGGTAAATAAATAGAAACCTTAAAACAAAAACAAAAAAGTATATATATATATATATATTGAAATCTTGGAAACTGCTTAGAAGTCTTTAACGATGACTTCGAGGGCGAAGTCCTTTTTAAGGTGGTAAGAATGTCATAATCCGTCTACTTAAAGTGAGCTTCTGCCAAAACCGACTCTCTAAGAGGCGGTACATTCATTTTTATGGTGTATTTTCTAAGAAAAATTTAAATATAATAATAAATAAAAGAAGAAATAAAATTGGTTAGAATAAATATGTTAATATAATGATGTTGTATCTTTTTTTTTTAAATGTTGACTGGTGGTCAACCCTTGGGTGCGGCTCTTTTCCATTTTCTCTCATGCACGGACGTTTAGTCCTTATAGTTTTCTTCTTAACCTATATGAACTATATATATATATATGTAGGTACATAAACGAAAACATAGAAAATGTAGGATTGGCCGACTTCCCAGACTTATCTTTCTTCCATTCTCTGTTTTGGGTTTTGACGCAAGCAAACCCTAAGAATCATAAATGCTTAACCTAGTTGGGCCTCTTCTCCTCTTCTCTCCGTTCTCCCATGAACACAAAACCCTAAAGAAGATTAGCCGTCACCCTTGTTTTGTTGTCAGACACAAATCCATAAACAGATCGTGCTAAACGTTTGGAAAAGATTTATACAACCTAAAAATCTTTCCATTATTTTTCTTATTGTCCTCTTTTGAATACAAACCTGAAGTAGCAGCCATCATATTCTTGCCCAAATCAAAGACTACGTATATTAAGATGTATCTATGGGATCTTTACGTTGTGGTGCTTTTCAATTGACTGTTTGTGTAGCCGGAATTATCGAAGGCATTGGGTTTGCATTTCGAGGTAGGGGTTTCTACATAATATAATAAAAACTAAATATTTTGGCATAAGTTTGATATATAGGGGTCTTTGCATAGTACTAAAATCTAAATCGATTTTTTACACTGGATTGCCATATATATATATACCCAAAACAGTTTGATTACATGTTTGGAATTTAAGAAATTTCTGTTACCCTGTTTTGTACAAGCCACTGCATGACTTGTTTTGTCTTTTGTCCATTGCGGATGAAACTTGATGGATTTGATTTAATTGAGTGCGACTTGATTTGTATTGGTTGAATTCTCAATTCTTGCATGGTCTTAACATCTTCTTTACGTGTTTGTTCTCTGGTTGTATAGTACTTCTTTATTAAACATGGACTAATTTTCTAGTGGCCACTTTCCCTTATAACTAATTAATTAAGTTACACCAAATATTTATATATGATCGCTAATACACTAAAGAAATGCCATTGCTAATGATTTTACCTAGTTAATGTTTGTTAGGTCCGTTGCCATGACTCATGCTTGAAATAAAATAAATAAATTATTTATTTATTTAGGTAAAGATGGAAATTACTAACTCACGTTACAGACGCGAACACTTGTATAGCTTACAAATATACATATTTGACATTTTGAAAGTAAAATATTTTAAAAAGATATTTCAATAATTTTTGGCTTGAGGAATATTAGCGGGTCGATAATTTGGGTAATCTACTTGCTAAGAGAAAAGGGCCTCGACTATTTAAATAGTTCGTGCGCACCGGTGGGCAGTAGATGGTGTTATATCCAAGAGATCATGGCCACAATAGAAAGAAATATCTTGTGAGAACCGGTGGGAAATAAAGGTCGATTATGATTTGGGCTACGGTGTCCATGGATAAGATTGGGTTGTCGAGTTTGCCGAGTTCAGGGCCACAACTATTCAAATAGTATGTGTCGCATTAGGCAGTGGTTGTTAGTCTTAAGTATTTAAGGATTTGTTGGAATAGTCTAGTTAAGACAATGAAGTGAAAAATATCTAAAAGTTACGAAGTTTGGAACGCAGATAAAGAAATTCTTAAATGATATGTGGTTGAATGAAAATTAATAAAATGTTCTAAAATAATTTAAGAAGCTAATTAATTAAATTGGAGGTGTTATTAAGTAAAAGTTTGAATCAGAAACCAGTAAATAATTCAAAGATTGTACTTGCTTATTTATGTTTTTGATGCATCGTTTGGTTTGTTTTCCCGCTGCACTATATTATTTTTGGAAATTTCCTACTGGGCTTTGGTTTGCTCACCCCTTTTTCCCTCTCTTCCTATAGAGTATACAGAGACACTATCTGAATAAAAGAAATTATAGCTAATCACGGGGATTTGGGCATCGGTACTTCATTGTCGTTGAAATGTTATTTACAAAATTGTTTAATCATTTGAATTGTGGATTGTAATTATTTAAAATTATTTTGTAAGTATTTTAATTATTCAATAGTATTTATTGGATTTTTTTTCGTAGTTCTAAATTCTTCTTATTTTAAAAAGGAAAAATCTGGACCTACGATAGTCGCATTCTGGGATTCTGGGCTAGGTTCTAGCCTTAGAATTCGCGGGGTGTGACAAGTTGGTATCAGAGCACGGTTCCGATTTATTCGGGCTGTGCATATGGTCTTGCCATTTTCTAAAATCATGTAATTTCGGAGATTTGAATTTGTTTTACGAAGGATCGATTTTTTCGAGTGACTAGTATGATTTATGAGTTTTCTCTCTGTTTTCAAAATGTTGAATTGTCGTTGTGTCATTTGTTTTATTTTGGGAATGGGTAAATAAATAGAAACCTTAAAACAAAAACAAAAAAGTATATATATATATTGAAATCTTGGAAACTGCTTAGAAGTCTTTAACGATGACTTCGAGGGCGAAGTCCTTTCTAAGGTGGTAAGAATGTCATAATCCGTCTATTTAAAGTGAGCTTCTTCCAAAGCCGACTCTCTAAGAGGCGGTACATTCATTTTTATGGTGTATTTTCTAAGAAAATTTTAAATATAATATTAAACAAAAGAAGAAATAAAATTGGTTAGAATAAATATGTTAATATAATGATGTTGTATCTTTTTTTTAAATTTTGACTGGTGGTCAACCCTTGGGTGCGGCTCTTTTCCATTTTCTCTCATGCACGGACGTTTAGTCCTTATAGTTTTCTTATTAACATATATGATCTATAAATGTGTGTAGGTACATAAATGAAAACATAGAAAAGGGAGGATTGGCCGAATTCCCAGACTTATCTTTCTTCCATTCTCTGTTTTGGGTTTTGACGCAAGCAAACCCTAAGAAATCTTAAACGCTTAACCTAGTCGGGCCTCTTCTCCTTTTCTCTCCGTTCTCCCATGAACACAAAACCCTAAAGAAGATTAGCCGTCACTATTGTTTTGTTATCAGACACAAATCCACAAACAGATCGTGCTAAACGTTTGGAAAATATTTATACAACCTAAAACTCTTTCCATTCTTTTTATTATTATCCTCTTTTGAATACAAACCTAAAGTAGCAGCCATCATATTCTTTCCCAAATCGAAGACTACGTATATTAAGATGCAGCTGTGGGATATTTTCGTTGTGGTGCTTTTTAATTGACTGTTTGTGTAGCCGGAATTATCCAAGGCATTGGGTTTGCGTTTTGAGGTAGGGGTTTCTACATAATATGATAAAAACTAAACTATTTTGGCATAAGTTTTGTTTGCATCATCATCTCTATCTTTTGATATATAGGGGTCTTTGCATAGTACTAAAATCTAAATCGATTTGTTGCACTGGATTTCCATATATATATATATACCCAAAACAGTTTGATTACATGTTTGGAATTTAAGAAATTTTTGTTAACCTGTTTTGTACAAGCCACTGCATGACTTGTTTTGTCTTTTGTCCATTGCGGATGAAACTTGATGGATTTGATTTAATTGAGTGCGACTTTATTTTTATTGGTTGAATTCTCAGTTCTTGCATGGTCTTAACATCTTCTTTACGTGTTTGTTCTCTGGTTGTATAGTACTTCTTTATTAAACATGGACTAATTTTGTAGTGGCCACTTTCCCTTTTAACTAATTAATTAAGTTACACCAAATCTTTATAGCTGGTTGCTAATACACTAAAGAAATGTCATTGCTAATGATGCTACCTAGTTAATGTTTGTTGGGTCCGTTGCCATGACTCATGCTTGAAATAAAATAAATAAAATTATTGATTTAGGTAAAGATGGAAATTACTAACTTACGTTACAGACGCGAACACTTGTATAGCCTACAAATATACATATTTGACATTTTGAAAGTAAAATATTTTAAAAAGATATTTCAATAATTTTTGGCTTGAGGAATATTAGCGGGTCGATAATTTGGGTAATCTACTTGCTATGAGAGCAGGGCTTCGACTATTTAAATAGTTCGTGCGCACCGGTGGGCAGTAGATGGTGTTAGATCCAAGAGATCAGAGCCACAATAGAAAGAAATATCTTGTGAGAACCAGTGGGCAATAAAGGTCGATTATGATTTGGGCTACGATGTCCATGGATAAGATTGGGTTATCGAGTTTGGCGAGTTCAGGGCCACAACTATTCAAATAGTATGTGTCGCGGTGGGCAATGGTTGTAAGTCTTAAGTATTTAAGGATTTGTTGGAATAGTCTAGTTAAGACAATGAAGTGAAAAATATCTAAAAGTTACGAAGTTTGAAACGCAGATAAAGAAATTTTTAAGTGATATATGGTTGAACGAAAATTAATAAAATGTTCTAAAATAATTTAAGAAGCTAATTAATTAAATTGGAGGTGTGATTAAGTAAAAGTTTGAATCAGAAACCAGTAATAATTCAAAGACTGTACTTGCTTATTTATGTTTTTGATGCATCGTTTAGTTTGTTTTTCCGCTGCACTATATTATTTTTGGAAATTTCCTACTGGTTTGTGGTTTGCTCACCCCTTTTCCCCTCTCTTCCTACAGAGTATACACAGACACTAGCTAAAGAAAAGAAATTATAACTTATCACGGGGATTTGGGCATCAGTATTTCAATGCCGTTGAATTGTTATTTACAAAATTGTTTGATCATTTGAATTGTGGATTGTTGTTTTGTAAGTATTTTAATTATTCAATAGTATTTATTGGATTTGTTTTCGTAGTTCTAAATTTTTCTTAATTTAAAAAGGAAAAATCTGGACCTATGATAGTCGCATTCCGGGATTCTGGGCTAGGTTCCAGCCTCAGAATTCGCGGGGTGTGACATTCACACAATATGAGATCGAATATTGAGATTATAAAAACCGAAATAAAACATCATATAAACATACATAGCAATAAAATAAGGCATTCAAGCACATGCTATGTAACCGAAAATTATCACAGGAATTTTTTTAAAATAATAATTTTATTCATAAATAATCCCTGTCCAATTTACCTTATGTGCAAGAGATTCCATTCTGTGGAAATGCAATCAGGTTAAACATGCTCAGGATTACCTTTTGGCGGTTCCTATCAGTGGGTTAGATCAGTGCCTTGGCCCCAGACAGTTCAGAGAAGTAGTTTGTTATCGCCTCGGTATCCCTTTGTTTGTTGAAGATGGCTTGTGCTCTTGCTGCAATATGCCTATGGATATTTTGGTGATCATGGGTTACATTGTGCTAAGGATGTTGGGCTGAAGTTCAGCCATGATTTAGTTCGTGATGTAATTGCGAATATTTGCTTCAAAGCTGGTGTTCATGCTCGCAAAGAAGTCTCTCTGGGTTTTTTATCAGATACATACAAGGATTTACGACCAGCGGACATCCTTTTTCTCAACTGGGAAGACGGCCAAGATGTGTGTATGGATGTCATAGGTGTCTCACCCTTTAATGGTGATGGAGTTCGTTCTTTCGTCCCAGGCCATGCCATTTCTAAAGAAATTGTGCGTAAACGTGCTAAATATTTGAAGGAATGTGTTTCGCATGGTTATTGTAGTGACCCTCAATCTCGTCAACGCTGTTAGACCGGTCAAGAGATGATCAAGTGGCGAATTAGCCGTTAATAACCCGTTTAGTTTAACACGGACGTTAATTAATAGCAATTAATCTAACAATGATTTAGATACGAAACTAGCATCGTTAGATTCATCTCGAAAAGTTACGTGGGATAGACTACTCGAATGTGTCATTCGGATACCGAACGAAGAAGATATCATCGAAATCGTGTGAAGGGAAAAATAGTCATTTTTGCGAATTAGCCGACCCGGCTTCCCTTATCATTTTGCGAGGTGTCCCATTAACCAACTCTAGTCTTATCTACCGAACCGAGTAGATAAACTCGTATCCCTCCATTTCTTATATATTATCCTTCTTCTTTCTTTTCTCTTCTTCATCTCTGTTCTTCTTCTGTTCTTCTTTGTACGATTCTGAGAGTTGTGAGAGATCGTTTGAGAGAATTGTTCGATGAAACAATTAGATGATGGAGGTGTTGTGGTGGTGGTGAATCGAGGAGGAGAGTCGGGAGATTAATATAGTTCTGCTCGAGATGACGAAAACAGAAAAAGTGAAACAGAGAATTATAATTAGGGTTTGAGATTGATGTTGAGATTATTGAGAAATTGATAAGTTAAACGAGATGTTAAAAGATGAAGAAAGCTTGGGTTGATATCAAATTGTAGTTTTGTAATCGTTTTAGAGATGGATTAGGAATTAGGGTTTCCAAGTTAGGAATTGATCGAAGAATTATGTGGATTTGAGATTGAAGTCGATCAATTGATGATGGGTTTTGTGTGTTTGAAACAAGTTAAAAGATTTAGCTGTTGATTTAGGAAATTAGTGAAGATTTGAGAATTAGGGTTTCCCTGTTCTTCCCCAATTTAAGAATTAGGGTTTGATGAAGTTCAGAATATGAGATTGAAGATGGAATTGACTTGTTGGGATGTAGATGTAAGATGGGTTTGAATTAAATTAGAGTTCGCTGGAGAATTGATGGAGATGATTAGGTTTTGGGTTGAACTAAATTGGTGGATGGTTGCTGCCTTAAGATGCATTGTTGAATCAAGTCAAGTAAGAAGAAGAATTTGATTTCAATTAGCTTATCTGAGATGAATTACCTTGAGGTAATTAGTTCTCTGAGTTAAATTAGTAAGTTGTTCAGTTCATTAATTTGAATTATGGTTAGATACATGGAGTTGTGATTGTATGAATAACTGGTGGAAGAATTAGAATTGTGTTTGAGAAGATGGTGTACTTACTGAGTTGAATTTGGTCCTACTGTTGGAATTCATGATGTGTGTAAAGAGTTGTCTGTATTGGTGGTTGTTGAATGGGGGTTCAGATTACTAGTTTTGTAGTTAGAATTGAGAACCAAGGAATGGAGTTGAGTTGTTGGTGATGTCTGTGTTGTTGAAACTACAGGGGACATCAATGAGTGTGATGTTGGACTTGTTCAGCTAATGGTGGTGGTATTTGATATAGGTTTAAGTTCGGAGTTGGGGATGGTAATGGTATTGAGTTAGTAGTATGAGGTGATGAATCGATATGGAAGTTGGTTTGGTTGCAACTGTGAGGTTTGGAGTTATGGAGTCAAGGTAACTGAATCTGATATTGATGTTGAAGTGAGTTACAAGGAAGAGGTCTTAGTGATTGAGTTAGTGAGCTTTTATAGCAAGATAGTTACAACTGAAGTTGAATTGGTAATGTAAAAAGACTGTGGATTAGTACTGCAATTGCAGAAGTGGCATGAGTTTTAAATGCAATGACTAAGAAATGGTTCGATTGATATCTAGTGATGTACTATGGTTGATGGTGGTTATTGAATGTTGTGTTTTGCTAGAGTTGAAATGATGTTGGATATAGCCAGTGATATCAGATTGGTTTGGCAGTTCATATTGAAGTGATGCGATGGATTGAAGTTAAGTTATGAAGTTGAACTGTAGAATTCAGGTTAAGTGGTGGCGATTCAGTTTAGTAGTCAGTTGCTTAAGTTAATTATTGTTGCTTAAAGATGCATTTTGCAGGTAGGCTGTTATCCTTGTAATTCAATTTGAAGTTTAATTGGAATGATTCAATTGATGTATAGATTGAAGTTGAACTTGAGTTAGAGTTATAAAGATAGAGTTGCAGTTGTCTAAGAACCTTTGGCATGTCTGATCGAGCTTAGTCGGTCGACTCGTTCTCTTGTTTAGTGATCAGTTAATCTGATCGAGTTGAACCGTTTTAACTCAATCGAGTTCCTTTATCTTGACTCGTTGACCGAGTTAACCCTTTTGACCTTGACCAGTTTGACCATTGACCATGACTTGACCTTTGACTGACGTTTACCGTTAGTTGACCCCATTGACCGTTAATGACTGTTAGTTGACTCAGATGGACTGGGCCTTAGTTTAATGGGCTTATTAGTGGACTTGGGCTTAGAGCCAATTTTCCTATGGTACTTGAATTGGACCACTTGTGGTATGAATTGGACTCTGGTTCCTTCTACAAAGTTGTAGATATTCACAAGACTTAGCTACGGACTATATAATCAATCTAATTGGATTAGTAAACTCTTAGTTATACTAAAGATAGAGAATAAAATACTATAATGGGCTTAGAACCATTAGATAGAATTGTATGATTCTTGTGTGAGCCTTTTTGGCTAAACTCTTAAGAATGCTTGTGTGATTATCAGTTAGACTATTAACAACGATCGTTCAAAGATGAACTAGTGGATCATGGATCTCGAGGTAGGCGTGGCTGGTCATCAAAAAGGTGTGGGAATGCATTTAACAGTTTCGTAATCATTGTTATTTCTTTTATGAAAGTCTTTGTTTTATAAACTCATGCATTGTCTATTCGTTTATTTCATGCATTGTTTGTCTTTATGATTGTCTTTGGGAAATGAGAATTTCCATTTGTGGTATATTGGATACTGCTCCTTCAGAATTTATGGCTAGGGCGATACACCACAATATTAATAATAGGTGTGGAAATGGGCATCAATATTACGGGTGAGTATATTAATCACCACAGACTAACTTGTCTTTATTTTTCGGTGTGTAAATGTCACCACAGAAATTATAAGGTGTGTAAATGTCACCGCAAAAACTAAAGGAGGAGTTTAGGTCCATATACATGATTGTTTATTTCAGTGGTTTTGTTATCTTCTGATGTTTGGGAAAACATGTAATATTTTCCAAATATGTTTTCTAAATCTGTTTTCCAAATCTACATATGATTACTTAGAAGTTAAATGTTAATTATTCCCCATTTCAGTTTCAGTGACAGAGCAGAGTTGCGCAGCGAAAGCTTCGAGAAGTTAACTTCGCTATTTGTTTACATCCTGATATGTTGATTGTGTTGTATACTCTTTTGTAAACCAAATGATTATTTTATATATATCATTAGAGAGGAATTATTGTATACATGTTTCTGAGCGGGGTTAGTTTTGGGTTAAGTTTTGTATCGCATTTCTTAATTGAATGCTTAAGTACATGTTTTAAATTTTAGTGCCTCTTTATTTAGTTAATTCTTTGGATTAGCCAGCTGCTAGCTTAGGGGGAGCTACAAAGTTGGTATCAGAGCTCATTATTAGATCTTATATGGGAATAGCCAGTGCCAGTTAGTGAACTAGATTAAGTAGAACTGGGTTGGGTTTCTGAGATAAATCTTAATCACTAAAAGCTATCAATATTTAAAAGATTTATCTAATTGATTGAATGGTTTGTTTGATTGTTTGTTTATGTATTGAAGTAAAAATTGTAGGGTACACCAATTACTTTAGGATTTAATAATAATTAATTCTAAAAAGTATGAACACGTAAACAATCTAATACTATAATATTAATAGTGAAATTAGTATAATTGATATAACTTGTAAATTAAATAGAAACTTACTGAACACATGGACTTATGTGAAGAGTAATTAAATTATGGAGTAACCACATAAATGTTAATAATATTCTTAGAACAAAATAATAATTGAAAGAGTAGTGAATAATAGTTCAACCATCAATGTTAATAATAAAATATTATAACAGTAATCATAAATTATAATAAAAGTGATAATTTTGATAAGTAAGGTTAGCATTTCTTAATTAACATAATATTGAATTTCAACTTAACTAAAATATCATTAAAGAAATGTAACGGTAAAATTAATAATTATGAATAAATAGTTATGAAAAAAATTATTTACGCTTATCTACAAGTAAGTTTTGTAAAGTAAACTAAAATACAAATTATCTTTAATCTTATAAATGATCCAGTAAATCTTTAACAGGGAACAGATCTACGTGAAGTAGTAAGAATAATATTCAGACGTTTAGTATGATATTAGAATTCAAATAAAAATAAATCCGTTTATTAATATATATGATACTTCACATTATTATTGAAATCTAAAGACTATTAAAACATATTAAAAAAATTATGCAGATTCAAAATTTAAATCGTATTAAGTTATCAACGTCAATATGTAATAAGATATGGTAATCGGATTCAATGAATAAATAAAATCTATTATATCCACCTTTGGAGAATACATAATTATATTTACTTAATGTAACCACCGGACAAACGAATTAAGAATAATGAAAGTAGTAATACAGTTGATAATAGTGTATGAATAATTAAGCTGGAAGTAATTTATAATAGATAACATTTGGAAAAATTTATATATAACTTTACAGTAAAGTTAAAATTATTAAATATTATAAATTGAAGTAAAAATCGAATTGAGATTACTTATATTGGTAAGAGAAATAAATGAATAAAATAATTAATTCAGATAGCTAAACTACTTCAAATGATGTGAACTAATTACTTATTTTTACAAGGTAAAATTTTAAATTACGCCAATTACGGTAAAAGTTTAAAAACTAATTAATCTTAATAAATTAATAATTAGTTTATCTAGCACTGGAGATTAGTGAAGGTTGTGTTTTCTCTGTTCGTAGGTAGGCATTGTTGGGATTGGACAACCTTGACAGGGAAACTGCATTCAGAGATGACCGATCATAGAAATTTGTTGTAATTCCTTTGGAAGCCGATAGATGTAAGTTCACTTAGAAAGGTTTGTAGGATTCTTACTTGAAGCTAGAGATAAATATTTTATGAAATAGAAATTCGTTTAAAAAGCGTAGACTTTCCTTTGATAGAATCAAATTCAACATAGTTCAACCTAGAGCTACAAATTTTAGTTATAGAAGCCATTTGTGTTTGTGCTTTATTTCTTATTGGTTGCGCCTAGTCAAGAGATAGTATTTCTCTAAAGGGTGGGGAGTTTTCAAGACTAGAAGGCAGTTCAATTTTAGAGGACGAAAATGTTTAAAGGTGGGGAGAATGTAGTGACCCTCAAGCTCGTCAACGCTGTTAGACCGGTCAAGAGATGATCAAGTGGCGAATTAGCCGTTAATAACCCGTTTAGTTTAACACGGACGTTAATTAATAGCAATTAATCTAACAACGATTTAGATACGAAACTAGCATCGTTAGATTCATCTCGAAAAGTTACGTGGGATAGACTACTCGAATGTGTCATTCGGATACCGAACGAAGAAGATATCATCGAAATCGTGTGAAGGGAAAAATAGTTATTTTTGCGAATTAGCCGACCCGGCTTCCCTTATCCTTTTGCGAGGTGTCCCATTAACAAACTCTAGTCTTATCTACCGAACCGAGTAGATAAACTCGTATCCCTCCATTACTTATCTATTATCCTTTTTTTTTTTTTCTCTTCTTCATCTTCGTTCTTCTTCTGTTCTTCTTTGTACGATTCTGAGAGTTGTGAGAGATCGTTTGAGAGAATTGTTCGATGAAACAATTATATGATGGAGGTGTTTTGGTGGTGGTGAATCGAGGAGGAGAGTCGGGAGATTAATATAGTTCTGCTCGAGATGACGAAAACAGAAAAAGTGAAACAGAGAATTATAATTAGGGTTTGAGATTGATGTTGAGATTATTGAGAAATTGATAAGTTAAACGAGATGTTAAAAGATGAAGAAAGCTTGGGTTGATATCAAATTGTAGTTTTGTAATCGTTTTAGAGATGGATTAGGAATTAGGGTTTCCGAGTTAGGAATTGATCGAAGAATTATGTGGATTTGAGATTGAAGTCGATCAATTGATGATGGGTTTTGTGTGTTTGAAACAAGTTAAAAGATTTAGCTGTTGATTTAGGAAATTAGTGAAGATTTGAGAATTAGGGTTTCCCTGTTCTTCCCCAATTTAAGAATTAGGGTTTGATGAAGTTCAGAATATGATATTGAAGATGGAATTGACTTGTTGGGATGTAGATGTAAGATGTGTTTGAATTAAATTAGAGTTCGCTGGAGAATTGATGGAGATGATTAAGTTTTGGGTTGAACTAAATTGGTGGATGGTTGCTGCCTTAAGATGCATTGTTGAATCAAGTCAAGTAAGAAGAAGAATTTGATTTCGATTAGCTTATCTGAGATGAATTACCTTGAGGTAATTAGTTCTCTGAGTTAAATTAGTAAGTTGTTCATTTCATTAATTTGAATTATGGTTAGATACATGGAGTTGTGATTGTATGAATAACTGGTGGAAGAATTAGAATTGTGTTTGAGAATATGGTGTACTTACTAAGTTGAATTTGGTCCTACTGTTGGAATTCATGATGTGTGTAAAGAGTTTTCTGTATTGGTGGTTGTTGAATGGAGGTTCAGATTAACTAGTTTTGTAGTTAGAATTGAGAACCAAGGAATGGAGTTGAGTTGTTGGTGATGTCTGTGTTGTTGAAACTACAGGGGACATCAATGAGTGTGATGTTGGACTTGTTCAGCTAATGGTGGTGGTATTTGATATAGGTTTAAGTTCGGATTTGGGGATGGTAATGGTATTGAGTTAGTAGTATGAGGTGATGAATCGATATGGAAGTTGGTTTGGTTGCAACTGTGAGGTTTGGAGTTATGGAGTCAAGGTAACTGAATCTGATATTGATGTTGAAGTGAGTTACAAGGAAGAGGTCTTAGTGATTGAGTTAGTGAGCTTGTATAACAAGATAGTTACAACTGAAGTTGAATTGGTAATGTAAAAAGACTGTGGATTAGTACTGCAATTGCAGAAGTGGCATGAGTTTTAAATGCAATGACTAAGCAATGGTTCGATTGATAGCTAGCGATGTACTATGGTTGATGGTGGTTATTGAATGTTGTGTTTTTCTAGAATTGAAATGATGTTGGATATAGCCAGTGATATCAGATTGGTTTGGCAGTTCAGATTGAAGTGATGCGATGGATTGAAGTTAAGTTATGAAGTTGAACTGTAGAATTCAGGTTAAGTGGTGGCGATTCAGTTTAGTAGCTGTGTTGCTTAAGTCGAATTATTGTTGCTTAAATATGCATTTTGCAGGTAGGCTGTTATCCTTGTAATTCAATTTGAAGTTTAATTGGAATGATTCAATTGATGTATAGATTGAAGTTGAACTTGAGTTAGAGTTATAAAGATAGAGTTGCAGTTGTCTAAGAACCTTTGGCATGTCTGACTGAGCTTAGTCAGTCTGACTCGTTCTCTTGTTTAGCTGACTCAGTTAATCTGACTGAGTTGAACCGTTTTAACTCACTGAGTTCCTTTATCTTGACCCGTGTTGACTCGTTGACCAAGTTAACCCTTTTGACCTTGACCAGTTTGACCATTGACCATGACTTGACCTTTGACTGACGTTTACCGTTAGTTGACCCCGTTGACCGTTAATGACTGTTAGTTGACTCAGATGGACTGGGCCTTAGTTTAATGGGCTTATTAGTGGACTTGGGCTTAGAGCCAATTTTCCTATGGTACTTGAATTGGACCACTTGTGGTATGAATTGGACTCTGGTTCCTTCTACAAAGTTGTAGATATTCACAAGACTTAGCTACGGACTATAAAATCAATCTAATTGGATTAGTAAACTCTTAGTTATACTAAAGATAGAGAATAAAATACCATAATGGGCTTAGAACCATTAGATAGAATTGTATGATTCTTGTGTGAGCCTTTTTGGCTAAACTCTTAAGAATGCTTGTGTGATTATCAGTTAGACTATTAACAACGATCGTTCAAAGATGAACTAGTGGATCATGGATCTCGAGGTAGGCGTGGCTGGTCATCAAAAAGGTGTGGGAATGCATTTAACAGTTTCGTAATCATTGTTATTTCTTTTATGAAAGTCTTTGTTATATAAACTCATGCATTGTCTATTCGTTTATTTCATGCATTGTTTGTCTTTATGATTGTCTTTGGGAAATGAGAATTTCCATCTGTGGTATCTTTGAATCTTTGCTCCTTCGAATTTATGGCTAGGGCGATACACCACAATATTAATAATAGGTGTGGAAATGGGCATCAATATTACGGGTGAGTATATTAATCACCACAGACTAACTTGTCTTTATTTTTCGGTGTGTAAATGTCACCACAGAAATTATAAGGTGTGTAAATGTCACAGCAGAAACTAAAGGAGGAGTTTAGGTCCATATACATGATTGTTTATTTCAGTGGTTTTGTTATCTTCTGATGTTTTGGAAAACATGTAATGTTTTACAAATCTGTTTTCTAAATCTGTTTTCCAAATCTGCATATGATTACTTAGAAGTTAAATGTTAATTATTCCCCATTTCATTTTCAGTGACAGAGCAGAGTTGCGCAGCGAAAGCTTCGAGAAGTTAACTTCGCTATTTGTTTACATCCTGATATGTTGATTGTGTTGTATACTCTTTTGTAAACCAAATGATTATTTTATATATATCATTGGAGAGGAATTATTGTATATATGTTTCTGAGCGGGGTTAGTTTTGGGTTAAGTTTTGTATCGCATTTCTTAATTGAATGCTTAAGTACATGTTTTAAATTTTAGTGCCTCTTTATTTAGTTAATTCTTTGGATTAGCCAGCTTCTAGCTTAGGGGGCGCTACAGTTATGGTTTGGGAGTTTTATCCTTCACTACCTTAGGGGAACTCAGTGAAGATACTGTATGTTTTTTTAAGCGTTTGAAGAGCTGTTTAGTTAGTCATGATGCTGATAGTGGTCTTTGTAGTTTTATTTTTCATAAATTGGGTGTTGTTATTCAAAAAGGGGTTGGCGCCCACCTTGTCGCTCGGATGCCAACCAAGAACTTTGTAAAATATAAATAATAAGATAGTTTTATTCATAATAGACCTTATACAAATTAATGAAATAAATCAAAAACTTATATCTATTTCTCAACAAAATTTTCAAAGATCATCTTCAATTTCCTAAAAAATTTCAGGATCTTCATCAACAGTATCACAACTGATATCTCGGATTCTGCACATAGTACCTTGATTATGTTCAAAGGATAACGCATTAACCTTTCGATTAATATTCCGAGCATACTCCCTGTCACCGATTCCAAGTTTAATCAGCTTTCTTTGGTTACGGATAACAATTATTAGTAGTGTTGCCTGTCTATGATGAGTTTCAATAGTACTGAGGAGGACTTCGTAGATTGATAAAATCAATCTTAGTATCCAAATTGTTTTGGATAAGGAGATGAGTCACATCTTCCTTTTCATTTTCTATATTTTCACAACCATATTACTTGAAGGTATCATCAAGATGAACAGTTTCCCTAGAAGTAATTCCACTCAAGGCTTTCAAAAGTTTTGCTTGATATCTGGTTTGAGGATACATCATGTTACCATAGGTTCTCAAATAATATGAGTTCATATATTCGAGAAACATTTAACACATTCCAAACATAGGAGTCAGCCTTAAATAAATATTTCTGACCAGAATTGAAAATATTTTCGCATCTAATGTGTTATACAATCACAAAGATTCTTTAGAAAGAATCAACAGTTTAGATCACGTATCTAAAACTACTTTAGATAAGGAAACTTATATTATTTACACAAGTTGTTTGTAAGACAGCTTTTCTACACAAGGAGACAGATTTAAACATCTTCAGGTAGATTGTGTAAACTCTCTATGTTGAATAAGAGATTATTGACAGGATACAGATAGCCCATATGTGTGTGCTTCCTTACATCATAAGATTGGGCCTTGTAAGGATGCACATTCCAACACAATTAAGCGTTGGGGTGAAGATCTTCCTCACTAAATACCTTTTGAGGAATTTCTTCCTCCTTATTTTTGGGGAAATTATCATGATCCCTTGTGTGGGTTTTGAATCCATCCTCTTCATTATGAATATTACGAGATGCAATATCCTTGATTACATCTTGTGCCTAGGATGGTATGTTCCTTGAACTTGAGCCCGTGAGGTCTAGATCTGCCATCCGACAGATTGCTGATGCCTTTTGTTCAAGACATTCTATATGTCCTCTTAAGGTATTGGAAATGTTTTTCTAAACACTTGTCTAGATTTACCTTTCGACATGTCTTTGTAAAAAGATCTTCAACAAGGATCTTATTTCTTATTTGTGAATTCTCCAGCGATTGTGTAAGAATTTCACACTCGGTAGTTTGTTGATGAACTTTATTTCATAGAGCCAATTTTTGTTCCACATAATCTACCAGATTATTTTGAAGACTGGGTGCTTCTCGTTTTTCTTCATAAATTCTTACATAAAATTGAACAAAACGTTCTAGGACATAATCTAGACTGTCAATGGTTTTTCCATTTTCTGAAAAGTTTTCAACATGGTTGAAAAATCTTTCTAACACTTAATGAAATTTAAAACTTGGGAAGGCTTGTGAATATAATCTCTTTTCACAATTGGAAACATACGATTTTTTACTATAGATTGGAGTCGGATCCAAAACATGTATCTTGAGTTTCGGATTCATTCTTTTCTTATCAGAAACGTGATTCGCAATCAAGTCATTAGTCATAGACGTTTTCTTTGATTTTCGAAAAGACTTACGAGACCAATTTACATTGACCTTCTATGAAATCTTATTCTTATTATCTTGACATACGTTAACTGAGTTCTTCATAAGTTTAGCTTTGCTTTTCTTATTTTGACTCATATCTTATAGGTTGGATCGCACCAAACACATATTGTTAGATCTTTTCGTGTTTTCCTTCTCTAATACCAATTGAAAAGACAAGGGTACACAAATATACCTCAATCTAAAACTTTTGTACCTATAAATCCTTTCTCCGAAAGTGATTGTCTATGGACTGAGTCGAGACAATACAACTAATCGGTCCACACTTCGTGTGATCATATATGGGTACGAGATCGAGACAATATGACAACAAGATAACTTGTGTGATTGATTATGGATACAAGATCGAGACAATACAACAATGAAGTATGTTTACTTGATAATAGGTTCGGACTTAACCAAACACAATAGGATTTCTATCTAGTAAATAGGAATTAACGTTTGTGTATTTTACTTCTAATTATAATAAAAACAATTATAATTGCGGAATAGAAAAGTAAAAGACACAGCAAGATTTTGTTAACGAGGAAACCGCAAATGCAAAAAAAACCCGGGACCTTGTCCAGAATTGAATACTCTCAGGATTAAGCCGTTATACAAAATAAAAACCAACTTCGTATAGTTGAGACCAAGCAACTAAACCTATAGTTCACCTAGTTCCATTTGTATCCCTGCGCCTCCAACTTGCAGTAAGTCACGCACTTGGAATAATTCATTTGGTTCGTATTCCAAACAGTAAAGGAACAACAAATCTGTTAGGTAACAATTATTTTCAAACAACGTGATGTGAGTTTGACTAAAGGCTCTTCCGTTTATCTCAATAAACTCCTTTTTCAGGTTATTAGATCTATATAATAAAAAACTGTCAAAGTAATTGTTAAGATTGTGCAATCAATACTTTGAATCACAAATAAACGTATTAGTGCCGATCTACTCAACTAATCAATCAAGATTATCACAAATATAACCCGATTATAGTTGGATCCCCAGCCGATCAAGTTTTGTGCACACCAAAGATTATGAACCCAAATCAGAAATCTTCTTCATCTTCAAATCTTCTTATATTTTAAATAAACACCTGCATACAATCAACTTGAATCTCTTGTGATCAATCACATACAAAACGGAGTTTGTTAACAATGGATTATCACAAGACGTCTTTAGATCTACAAACAGTCTAAAGATCTCCCGTCGAAACTTCGATCTAGTTTGAGTGAATCTTATATCATAAGATAAGATTCACAAGCATAAACAAACTAGGTGCAATCAAAGTTCAACAATAGTTATTCAATCAAATCAATCGAAAACTAATAATAAACGGAAATTATCTAGTTTCCTCCGGACATCAAAGGTAGCTTGGAAGGTATCCCCAAAGTTCCTACGAGTCAAGAGAATGAAGCCGGTAAAATAACCTGCTACGACCAACGGTACTAATAGAGCTTCTCAATCCCAAATAAGTCTTTAAACCGAGCGGTCGTAGGACATATCTCCAAATTAGGTTAATTTCCTCTCCGAATAGGCGGATCCACAAGTAACAACACAAATAGGTAGTTTTGCTGGCTCTGAGGATTAGTTTGATTGAAATGCAAACTTCAATATTTATAGACCATGGAAATTTGGAGACCAAGGAATTTCCAAAACCGAAAATATTCTCAAGAGATGCAATATATTTCCAAATCCGGTTTTCATAATTCCTGGAAATGCTCTGTCCAAATATTGACTGAAATCTCTTACAAAATCGCCAACTAGTAAATGCACATTACTAATTTTCAATTTCTAAAGATATGCATTTTAATTGCTGGAAATTAAAAGCATATAAAACTAAAAACCTTAATTAAAAGATTTTCAATTTATTTCGATCAGGGATTCTCTTTTAGCTATTAAGGAATATCTTTTAATAATAATAGGTAAGAATTACTGCACGTGTTCAAAGTATGCCGACATCTTTACTCGGTAAATCCTTTTTCATATTTACCATCTTGGAACTGATTTGCCACACTTTTAAACAAGTTTAGAATTGGTTTATCTGACTTCCAAGAACTATTTGATTGATTATCCTATCAAATCACCAATCATGGGTTTCACGGTTCTACCAAAACAAGCTTCGGTTCTACTTCCATGTGGGTACTAGAATTAGTCAAGCTAGTTACCAAAACTTGGTTGATTATGTACTAGGATCGGTTCCCACATATATATGGTATGTGACTTGTATTTGTTGCATATGTTCATAGGATCGGTTCCCCAATAACTAAAAACTTGTTGCACCTCTTATAAGGATCGATTACCCTTTTATGAGGAAACCGCAAATGCAGAAAAACCCCGGGACCTAGTCCAGATTAAACATACACTATATTAAGCCGCTACAGACACTAGCCGACTCCAAATTAAATTCGGTCTGGACTGTAGTTGAACCCCAATCAATCTCACGGTGATCCAAGGTACAGTTATGCTTCTATGCCTATGATCCCAACAGGATACAGTGCACTTGATTCCCTTAGCTGATCTCACCCACGACCAAGAGTTGCTACGACCCAAAGTCGAAGACTTTAATAAACAAATCTGTCTCACACAGAAAATTTTCCAAGATAGATAAATTTGTCTCCCACGAATAAACCTACGAGTTTTGTTCTCTCTTTTGATAAATCAAGGTGAACAGGAACCAATCAATAAAACCAGACTTATATTCCTGAAGAACATCTCAGTTTTATCAATCACCTCACAATAAACTTAATCGACGCAGTGAAGAAGATTATTGAGGAATCACAAACGATGAGACGAAGATGTTTGTGATTACTTTTATATCCTTCCTATCAGAGATATAAATCTCAAGCCAATTATTATAATTGTACTCATACGATAGAAACAGCAAGATCAGGTAACACAACTACAAGAAAAGTAGTATCGGTCTGGCTTCACAATCCCAATGAAGTCTTTAAGTCGTTAACCTGGTTTTAGAAGAAGAAAATCAAAGTTTAAAGGAGAATCGACTCTAGCTTAGCAAACTAGTATCACATAGAATATGTGGGGATTAGGTTTCCCAGTTGCTAGAGTTATCCCTTATATAGTCTTTCAAATCAGGGTTTGCAATCAATGTTATCTTGGTAACAAAGCATTCAATATTCACCGTTAGCTAAAAACCTGATTAGATTCAAGCTAATATTTCTCAACCGTTAGATCGAAAACTTAACTTGTCATACACACATGTACTTGAAAAATTTGGGTTTGTATAACCATACCCAAACGTGTACAATAGCTGGTTCAATACTAGTTAACCAAATGGTTATCCAAATGATAACTTTCATATCAACCATATTCTTCTTCACCATAACTAGTCCAAATGATTCAAATGAACTAGTTAGAGAGTTGTTCAATTGATATAAGATCTCATGTACTACACAAGACACAATTGAAGCAAAAATGATGTGATTCACTCGAATCAATTCATGAACTATAAAGCCACGGTTTATAATAGCATTCCTTAGTTTATTAAGATAAGTTCACAAACATCGTTTTTAGACATAACCACTTAAGTTGGCGGACTGGGTTCGCGGACTCAAGTTAACCGGTTGGAGTTCACAAACTCCAGCAGAAATTCTCGGGTTCGAGAACTTCCGTCAATTGACGGACTAAAACCGAGCTACAACTCTAGCAGAAATTCTCGGGTTCGAGAACTACGCATGTTCGCGGACTGAGTTGGATGCTCAAGTTCCGGTTTCACTTGATCAACAAAGTTTGCAAGATTCGGTTCAAGTGCTAAGGACTTATACATATATGTGTTACCACAACAATGTTTATATCACCCAATGGTTATATTGTCTAAACTCTCATTTTGAATCATTGAAACATTCTCAGAGGGCGTTATATAGTTGTTATTCACAAACTATTTTTCGTTAGAGCGATTTCCAAAATGATTGAAACATAACATGACCTTCGTCACTAGGTAAAGATGAACTTGGCTAAAGCGAAAGCTTTACCAACACATATTTAGATAAATAGATAAGCGAGATATACTCATCTCGAAATATCACATGTGTATATTCTTAGTCTATATAGTAATACGACTTTTGTCTCAAGATATGAGATAGAGTAGATATAATTTTGAGTGATAGATAAGTTCAAGTCTCCACATACCTTTTAGTCGATGAAGATCCACTGGTTCCTTGAGTAGTCCTTCGTCTTGTATGATGATTGCCATGGAGTTCTTGAGCTCAACTACACTTTATATCCTAGTCCGAGACCTTAGCTATAGTAGACTAGAAATCAAGACTTTATAGTTTTGATCACTAACATTGACAAACATGCTTGAGATAGCAACGCATGCGAGTTCGACCGAGCAATGATCTAACAATCTCCCCATTTGTCAATTTTAGTTGCAAAACTATTAATACATATGGAATACAAAAAATATATAAATAAAATTTGTAGCTCCTATTCCACATGTCTAATCTTCAACAATACTCGAAATCTTCATCACT
Organism: Papaver bracteatum; assembly: GCA_023529315.1. Lineage (NCBI taxonomy): Eukaryota > Viridiplantae > Streptophyta > Magnoliopsida > Ranunculales > Papaveraceae > Papaver > Papaver bracteatum. The sequence continues at coordinate 44,231 of JAJJWX010001489.1, read as the reverse complement.
TCCAAGTAGTCCAATGATCCCAAAGGTTGTAAGTTTAGCATCATCGTTGTTGAAAATCCGTAGCTATAACAATGAGAAAAGCATCGGTTCTCAATCATTGTTATACAGTGTCATAGTATTATTACACAGCGTCAAAGTCCAATTGCATCACAACTACAACAACAATACTATAGTGATACTTCACTCCCCCTTAATCAATACTCCATCTCACATGGAAACCACTCCCCCTTACATAATGATCCGAAAACCATATGTATTTGTAGTGTGAACTACATATTAATTCTCCCCCTTTTTGTCAATAAAATTGGCAAAGGTACAAGAACGGGATCCTAATGAAATTTCCGTTAGAGACATTTCATGACCAAAGGTAAATATATATCATATTATTTAGATGCAATCATAAAGCCGAAGCTAAATGCATTCATCAAGGAGTTTATAAAGACGCGAGATAACCCTTATATTATTACACAGCCGCACTCCCCACAAAGATTTTGCAATTAAGCACAAGTTTAAAAGAACTCTCCCCCATAATATGTCATTCCCAAAGGAACAACAAGAGCGACCTTAATTTCAAGAGAAAAGAAGGATTTCTTTGGACTCAACAAATTACATACACGTATGAATTTGGAATCCAATAAGAAATATTTAATCATATTAACCCAAGCGAACCAAGATTAATTTGACTAAATATGCTCAACACAAGTAAACTTATGGAGACTTAATAACTCGATTAGATTATTCACAAGTAAACCCATAATTAATCTAACCGGGATACACAATTAAACTAATCACAAAAGTAATCAATTCAATCGTTTATACTCACATAAGAAATTATATGGAGCGATGACTAAGTTAATCATAAAAATAACCATCCCAGTCAATCATGCTCAACATGAGAAAATCCTTACGGAGTAATAACTAAATAATCACACATGGTGATTAATTTAGTCCAAAATACTCGATGTAAAGTACCTTACGGAACTCAACTAAGCTAATCACAAAAATAATCAACTTTGGTTGTCTAATGCTCAACATAATTCACAATACAGAGTCTCACAGTAATGCACACAAGATAGATCAAGGAAGCTCAATTACTGCGGAATGCACAAGGATTCATTCTATGTTTCCATCACCATTTGAACGATGACACACAATAGACATAATCCTTGAATCACAAAAGATTTTAACCTATCTTACATCAATAATTGACAACATAGGCTTAACTTTTGTGTTTGTCAAAAGTATATTCATCCTTTTATCAATATTTGCATATCAATTCACGAACGACTTTACTTTTGACAAAATATGGGACAACCAAGTTCACGGACGTAAACAAACATATCCCATCAAAATATTTCAATATGTAAAATCAAAAGATTAATAATGCAACCATCATCTTCCAAACAAACTTAGAATTTAAACAAAAAAAACTAAAAACAAGAAGATGAAAAAACATTGGATATAGCTATGTGTAATCACAATAATGGCTATTCCAAAACACTAGTTATTTTTCTAACAAAAAAAATTAGAAGATTTACTAGGCAATAAGAACTCAAGTTGCTAGAATCCATTCATGAGCTAAAGTTCACGTTTGACAGCTTCATGGGTTTCAAGTTTTTTGAGCTCGTGATCCATGTTATCAACTGCATCTTCAGAGAAAATATCCTTATTGAGAAGTTCTCTAACATGTGACTTCATGAGACCAAGGTCAGTCGTAACCTTTTTCAACTCACTTCTAAACACATCAATATCCTTCATTGTATCAACAGGTTGCAGTTTCGCTTTCTCAAAGTATTTCAAAAAGTCATGAACCACTTCAGCAGACACCATATCCTCATTCTTAACATATTGATGTGAGTAGGCATAGTAGCATGAGGCACTGGGTGCTCTATCTTCCACAAGAGTTCTTTTCTTTCTTCCTTTTGATTCAACACCAAAACCTTTCTCAAGAAATCCCTTTGCAAAACCACCATAGAAAGATGAAGAAGAGGACATTCTTGATAACCCAGAAAAACCTAGAGTATGCATACGTGACATATGTAACTCAATAGGTCGGCTATTCAAAGGTTTTTTTTAGAAGAAAGGCTTTTAGGGTTTCCAAGCTGTAAACTCGAAACGGTAACCCGTGTACACATTCGAACACAGTGCACCCCACAAGAAAAGAACACAAGACAAATAAATAGGAAAATAATAAAAGACATTGCAAATACTTTTTAGGCAATATTGTCTGCTGGCACTAGTTTAGCTATAAACGATAAGAGAAGAGCCCAACTAGGCAAAACGCAAATTCCCAAAGTACACCTGACTTTTACACATCTTGCTCAACAGGATTTTTATGAGAAAGTTCCTAACCTTGTGATTAATTAGCACAAGTATGAGCTTTGAGCTCATCTAAGGAACTATGTCTATGATCAAGTCTCTTTTTCCTTCTGTATTTTGAAAGAGACTCCTTTTGATTTGAGAAATTATCATAAAACTCACTATCATCAAAGTATGAGACATAGTTTAAGTTCTTACCATAAGAGTCTTGACTTGAGGAGGATGACAACATGTCGACAATTTCTTCATAGCTTTGAATCATCTTTATCAGGTTATTCCTTATATCATCTACTTTTATTCTTTCTCCTGGGATTTTCTTCAAATCAAGGGAAGCATTTTTTTCAGAAAAAACAACTTGGTCTTTCCTTAGACAATTCTTATCAAGACTTTTGTTCTGCTTCCTAGTATTTGAGGAACTCATTGAACTGACCTTCCTGGTAACTTACACAGGATTCATATGAAAACCAACGTGTTTCGACATACGAATGTCAGTTACACCTTTGAGGATTAAGTCTAAGGTGCGTTGAAGTTGAACAAGAGAATTTTTATTTAGCTTAGAGTTTCCCTTATGTTTGGCATAGCTTTTTGCTTCGCAAAAGTAACATACCTTCTGATCACACGAGTAACTAGGCAGTTTAGTCTTGACATTCTTGTCAGGAGATTTCTTCCTTCCATGTGATGTTGATTTTCCTTGATCAAAGGAAGCTAACATAACTTTCTTAATTGGAAGGGACTCCATTTTTCCTTCTGGAGCATCTTCTGTTGTAACAGGAGTATTTGGTATATTAGACTGCTTACGACATCCTTGAATATAGAGTTTATTAAAGTGACGTTCTATTTGAAAAACACCCTTTATGAGGCTTGCTTTAAGAGTCATACGTGAAGAATGGTCTTCAGTATTTTCATTGATTTTGCAGTCTCTAATTATACCAAGAAGCATTTTGACATGTTTTTTCAACCAATCAAATTTATTAGCTTGAATTCTAATAAGATTTAGAATAAACTTACTCTCTTCAGCTGTGTCACGTTCACTTAGAGAGATAGACTCTTTTGAAGGGTAATCGGAATAATGCATGTCAATATCTGTCTGTCTGATTTGAACACTAGGTTCGTCTATATTTGAGATTGTAGAATCTTTCTCTTTAATAGACTTTGACAAGACAGATTCTTTATTTCTGGTGATGCGATTATCAGAGATACTACTCTTGTCCATAGAGTCAGATCGCTACAAATACAGACTTGTAAGGTCTTGAACGTGTTTGCCTGCTATGATACCAATTGAAAAAGCAGGGGTCTAACAACCACACCCAATATTTCGATTAGCAATCTGTATAGACAACTCCGAGTTGTTTTCTAGAGAATCAACTAGACAGTTAGACTCAATCAATATAAAATACTCAAGGAGTTATTATCTCAATATCTCAATTTTATTTTACTCAAGCAAATACAATTCAATAGTCTTAATCAAAGAGAGATAACTTGGATGGTACCAAAGACCAATATACAAGTGTCAATCAATTTAAATCAACAACCAATAAGGTCAGATATTCTAATTGATTGAACAACACACAACCTGTATTATCTCAATTATATAAAAATATAATGCGGAAAAGAAATAACACAAACACTAGAGTTTTGTTAACGAGGAAACCACAAATGCAGAAAAACCCTGAGACCTAGTACAGATTAAACATACACTGTATTAAGCCGTTACAGACACTAGCTTACTCCAAATTAACTTCGGTCTGGATTGTAGTTGAACCCCAATCAATATCACACTGATCCAAGGTACAGTTATGCTCCTATGCCTCTGATCCCAGCAGGATACTACGCACTTGATTCCCTTATCTGATCTCACCCACGACCAAGAGTTGCAACGACCCAAAGTCGAAGACCTTAATAAACAAATCTGTCTCACACAGAAAAGTCTACAAGATAGATAAATTCATCTCCCACAAATAAACCTATGAGTTTTGTTCTGTCTTTTGATAAATCAAGGTGAACATGAACCAATCAATAAAACTAGACTTATATTCCCGAAGAACATCTCAGTTTTATCAATCACCTCACAATAAACTTAATCGACGCAGCGAAGAAGATTATTAAGGAATCACAAAATATGAGACGAAGATGTTTGTGATTACTTTAGTATATTGCCTATCGGAGAAATAAATATCAAGCCAATTATTACAATTGTACTCGTACTATATAAATAGAAAGATCAGATCACACAACTACAAGAAAAGTAGCATCGGTCTGGCTTCACAATACCAATGAAATCTTTAAGTCGTTAACCTGGTTTTAGAAGAAGAAAATCAAAGGTTAAAGGAGAATCGACTTTAGCTTAGCAAACTAGTATCACACAGAATGTATGGGGATTAGGTTTCCCAGTTGCTAGAGTTCTCCCTTATATAGTCTTTCAAACCAGGGTTTGCAATCAATGTTAGCTTGGTAACAAATCATTCAATATTCACCGTTAGATGAAAACCTGAGTAGATTCAAGCTAATATTTCTCAACCGTTGGATCAAAAATGTAGCTTGTCATACACACATGTACTTGAAGATTTTGGGTTTGTGTAACCGTACCCAAACGTGTACAATAGTTGGTTTAATCTAGTTAACCAAATGGTTAGCCAAATGATAACTTTCATATAAACCAAATTCTTCTTCACCATAACTAGTCCAAATGACTCAAATGAACTAGTTAGAGAGTTGTTCAATTGTTATGAGATCTCATGTACTACACAAGACACAATTTCATCAAAAATGATATGATTCACTAAAATCGATTCATGAACTATAAAGCCACGGTTTACAATAGCATTCCTTAGTTTTATTAAGATAACTTCACAAACATCGTTTTTAGACATAACCACTTAAGTTCGCGGACTGGGTTCGCGGACTCAAGTTAACCGATTGGAGTTCACAAACTCCAGTAGAAATTCTCGGGTTCGAGAACTTCCATCAGTTCGCGGACTGAGTTCGCAGATTGAAACCGAGCTACAACTCCAGCATAAATTATCGGGTTCGAGAACTACGCATGTTCGCGAACTGAGGTCGCAGACTGAGTTGTCTGCTCAAGTTCCGGTTTCACTTGATCAACATAGTTTGCAAGATTCGGTTCAAGTGCTAAGGACTTATACATATATGTGTTACCACAACAATGTTTATATCCCCCAATGGTTATATTGTCTAAACTCTCATTTCAATCATTGAAACATTCTCAGAGGGCGTTATATAATAGTTATTCATAAATTATTTTTCGTTAGAACGATTTCCAAAATGATTGAAACATAACATGACTTTCGTCACTAGGTAAAGATGAACTTGGCTAAAGCGAAAGCTTTACCAACACATATTTTGAGAAATAGATAAGCGAGATATACTCAGCTCGAAATATCACATGTGTATATTCTTAGTCTATATAGTAATACGACTTTTGTCTCAAGATAGGAGATGGAGTAGATAGACTTTTGAGTAATAGATAAGTTAAAGTCTCCACACACCTTTTAGTCGATGAAGATCCACTAGTTCCTTGAGTATTCCTTCGTCTTGTATGATGATTGCCATGGTGTTCTTCAGCTCAACTACACTTTCTATCCTAGTCCGAAACCTTAGCTATAGTAGACAAGAAATCCAGACTTTATATTTTTGATCACTAACATTGAAAAACATGCTTGAGATAGCAACGCATGCGAGTTCGACCGAGCAATGCTCTAACAATCATTGTTATTATAATTTAAAGTAAATTACACAAATGTTAACTCCATACATACTTGATAGTGATCCTATAAAGTTTGGTTAAGTCTGAACCTAAATCAAGTATCATACTTCATTGTCGTATTGTATCGATCTTGTATCCATAGTCAATAACACAAGTTATCTTGTTATTGTATTGTATCGATCTTGTATCCATAGACAATCACACGAAGTGTGAACCGATTCATTGTATTGTCTCGACTCCTTCTATAGACAATCACTTTCGGTAGATGACTTATAGATAGATAAATTAAAGATTGTGATGTATTTGGGTACCCTCGTATTTTTAATTGGTATCAGAGCAGGCAAACATGAAAATATATAACAATATGTGTTTGTTGCGATCCAACCTATAAATTATGGGTCAAGGAAAGACTAAGCAGTTGAGAAGAAAGTCTAAAGACTCAGTTAATGTATCACAATATATGTGCTCAAAAAGAGATAGTTCTTCAAATTCATGTTTCCCAATTGATGATATCTCTAACGAGATATTTTTGAGGTTTATACTTATAGTTGCAGGTTTTCCCACAACACACCCCTTATCATATCTTGATATTAATTTCTAGATCTCATCTAATTTGATATTAAAAGTATGATTAAAATTCTAAAAATTGTAAGTAGACACACGGATTTTTGCATGGTTCGATCAATTTGATCTAAATCCATGATTCTTCACTATGATTGTTTCATTTACATTTGATTTACATTGATAATATCAATTAATGGAGTTCTAGATCTAGTTTTGGGGAAGAAGATGATAAAGAAAAATACATTCTCTCTCTCTAAAAATCTCTCTGGAAAATATTTCTCTCTCTCTCCTAAAATTGTCTCTCTCCTCAAGACTATCTCAACTCTAAAAAATACATCATCCTTTCCTGAATCTATTGGATCTCTATTTATAGGAAATTACATAATGGGTGACAGCTAAGCTTTCCTCTAATTTCGGATATCTCTCGCGATATTATCTCAGTAGTTGTATTATTCCTTTTCGCAAGCATCGTAAGCATTTCCAGTCAATCATGTTCTTTTTGTGTTTCTTTAATCGTCACCTGTTATGTCATTATTTTGTGACACTCGCAAAGTGTTATTGGAGAACTCGCTGTGACGCTCGCAGAAATGTTGTTAATCTCGCCAGAATATTGCTGTGGTGATATTCTGGTCCTACATCTTGCCTCTTTTTTCTTGAATATTGCTTGAAAAGTAATCTTTAAGAAAAAATATGTTGTTGTAGTAGTCTTTGATTTTTGTTTATGAAGGAACGAGCGAAAGAATACTAGATTTGAAAAGTACGTACTTGCCTCTATTCTTTTGTGAAGTTCCATATTTTTGCTAAGTAAATAAGAAGTATTAACTCTTGAAGTAATATAAGCATTGCGAAGTATGAAGTATCCTTGAAGAAATATAAGGAGTACTCAATCCTTAAAATATAAGAAGTATCCGTCCTTGAATGAAAGTTATAAGTATTGCCTGAAATTATTACTTCATTTATGGTGAAAATCCTTGTCCATTATGGAAATGATTCTTGCCGAGTAGATAAAGAGCATAAAATGTTTTCTTGGTAATCCATAGTTGCCTCTGTTTTTTTATCTATAGAGGAAGAATCCTTGAGAAAATGTTAAATGAACGAATTGCCTCTGCCTCATTCGATAAAATAATCATATTCTGCGAAATAATCACTTCTCCTGCGAAATTCTGGAATAGCATGCGAGATGCTGAATGAGTTTGCAAATTTCTGAATGTTTCTGCGAGATTCTGAGTGTTTCTGCGAAATTATGAATAGGGCTAAATAGCCCGCGATGAATAGTATTGAATAGTCCCGTGATGAATAGTACTGAACAATGCCGCGATGAATAGTTTTGCGATAAATAGTGATGCAATGAATGATTTTGTGATGAATAGTGATGCGATGAATAATTCTGTGATGAATAGTGTTGCACTGAATAGTTCTGCGAGATTGTAGATAATCTTCTTCAGAAACTCTGAATAATACTTCTGTGAAATTCTGAATAGTATTTCTCAGAGATTCTAAATAATACTTGCTATCTCTCTTGCAATGAACAAATCTTTCCTGCATTCTTAAAAGAAAATAGTTAAGTTTGAGATTATTCTATTGGTCTTATTTTTCCTTCCTAATTAAAGGTCTTATTTTTCCAATTTTTCTTTTTGCGACAAAATCGCACGACGTCTTTACATTTGCATGTATTGACCCATTGATCTTGCCTTATCCATTTTTCTTGGAATTTTCTGCGACAATATGACAGGTCTAAATCCCCTCACGAGAATAAAGTCCCATGACATTGTCGTCTTGCGATGAAATCGCAGGACGTCTTTACACTTTCATGTAAAAACCCATTGATCTCATCTAAACATATCTCTTATGGCTTGTTTCCTCTGTATAATTTACGTCACACGACAATATGATAGGCCTAAGTGTTCTTGCGATCATAAAGCCCCTTGACATTGCCGTCTTAAGACACTTATCAGCTCCCTAATGGAGGGTGCCGCCCTTATCTTCCCCCTGGTTTCCCCTTCAAGGAGGGCACATCGGCCATACAAGAATATCTCCTCCCATCCGGATTTACCAACAACCAGTTTTTTTCGCAGCCTCTTGGCATTTATGCCTATATGGCTTATAGTTACAAGACTGCACCCTAAGTGGGGTTTTCTTCAGGCCAAGTGCATCATAGCAAGACTTACCAAGGATGTCCAGGGTAGGTTCGTCCGTCCCGGGCACCCTTGGCTCAACCGTGTACCTCGGCGCCTTAGTCATACTCTGCACTTCTTAGAAGAGATCCTTGGTCGTCCAACCAGGGTATAACCTTATAAAGCTGGAAATCCAAGGTCTCTCTCCTGGATAGGTTTTCTTTAACCCCAACGTCTCCATGATTCAGGATCCAGCAGCGGTATAACCTTACCCCTGAATCATGTTAGCAGATACCCCCTTATATGACATACTTTAGGTCTTAAATTTGCCTCTTGCGAGATTGTACTCGCGAACTAAGGTGTACGCCATAAAGGTTCATCCCATTCTTATGTCTCTGCGAAATTGTATTCGCGTTTCTCGCGATATTCTCGCGTTTCTTCATTCTTTCATTTCTTTCACAATATCGTATTATTTAAGCAAAGTAAATATTCAAGAGAAATTCTAATATCATTTAATTCTGAAATCTTTGTAGTTGTAAAATCTTTGAAATCTTGCGATTGTATCGCTCTTTGTAAATCAAATTTTTTTTGAAATCTTAGCGATAATTTTACTTTCTGTAATCTTTGAAATCTTTGAAAATTCTGAAGATCTTTAAATTTTTGCGATGATTTTATTTTTTATAATCTTTTGAAATCTTGCGATTGTATCGCTTTTTGGTAAGTCAAATAAAAAATCTTAGAAATCTTTTTTCAAATCTTTAAATTTTTGCGAATGTATCGCTCTGGTCAATCAAATCAAAAATCTTTGAAATGTTTTGAAATCTTAGAAGATTTAGAAATCTTGTGATTATATCGGTTTTGGTAAATTAAATCTAATTCTTTGAAATCTTTTGAAATATTAAAAATCTTAGAAATGTTCTTTGAAATCTTGCGATAGTATCGCTTTTTGTAAAATAAATCAAAATTTTTCATTTTTTGTAAGTAAAATATTCAAGGAAGTGGTACTTAGCTTTCTTGCGATTTTTTGTTGCTGCTGTTTCTCGCGAAGTATATGATTTGCTTGTGAATTGAGAAGAAATGAGAAATTAAATCTTGATCCGTCTCTTGCATACTCTCGCAACGTACTAACTGTACTAACCCTCTTCTACGAAATTAACTTGCGAAATAATCATCAACTCTTTTATTTGTCTCGCAAAAAATTCTTTGCGAGGAGGGAGATTCGAGCCCAAATCTTCTATTTTGCATACTCCTTCTCTGGCCGCTTGGGCTACTTGTTGCTTGCGAGAGAAAGGCCTAGTTCTAATATATTACTCCATTTCTTCGCTACTTGAAGTTCAAAAAAGAAAAAATATGTTCGGTGAGGGACTCGATCCTGCGATATTGAACTCCCTAACTCCGCTATTGACCATTTTTGCTTGCTTCTGTTTGCAATAAAAAGTTATACTATCGTCATCTTACTATTATTATCTCTTCACCAGGCAACTTTAGAAAAATCGTGAAAAAATATTGTTGCGGTGAGACTCGATCATGTGATATTAAGCTTCTTCTTCTCGCAACAAATAACAAAACCTCTGGTCAAATGATAACTGATCTTCTGTAAATTCTTTGCTCGCTAATGAAGTTTCAGCGAAGTGAACTATATATTGATTCGTCAAGTGCTTGTAAGAGATCATTTCTATAAACTATAAACTAGAAATTCGCAACTGTGATTTCTAAAGACTTGTTCAGAATTCCATTTTTCTTTTATTCTTTTGCCATAAACTGAACGTTGCCCTCCTCATCATGGGTTATTTTATTCGCAACATCATCTCGCTGGTGGCTGGAGCTGATTCGCTGCTTCATCTTTTTGGCTTATCTTTACATTGTATAGATGTTAAAGTGTACTTTTGCTTCACTTTCTTTTGACTTTGTCATCATTTTCTGTGGTGAGATTTGTTAATGGATGCTCCACTAAATATAACTATAACTTCTCATCCTCTTCCGTGTTGTACTTATTAACTTCTCCTTTTTTTTTCGCAAAGTCCTTTTGTTGTTTCTTCCCCTTGCTAGTCTGTGCTCCTTCGATCATTTTTGTGTAGATGGATTGATGTGCTTTTGGTCCTGTTTCTGGATTGGATGGCTTCTTTTATAAGCTGTCCTTCTTCACCCTTTGGCGTTTTTGCTCGCAGCAATCCAAAAGATTTTCCATTCTATGTCTTCATAACAGGGGCGATAATTTCTAGTGCCCGTCGCAGATGGTAATTATTCTCCAATAGCGGAATTTAAAATGTCAAATAGCTGTTTATATCCTTCTTATTGCCTGGAGTAGATTTTTGATTCTCGCAAGTGAATTTCTGCGAGATTCATCCATTAAATTTAATGAGTAGTGAATTTAATGAAATGGATTTTTAAAACAACATCTGTAAATCTGTATGTCGCAGTTTTTTTTTTTTTTTTTTTTTAATGAAATTAGAAAAGAGAAAAGATCTTGTCCTGTAGAATTATTTGTTGGTGTGACTTCATTTGATTTATTCGCGATTGTTGATGAAGTACGTGGCGAATAAATCATTAGTCTTCTTCCTGTATCCACTGTGATGTCTTTGTCCTTTACAACAACCTTGCGTCTCTTTGCACTCTGCGACATTCAAATATCTCATTTCTTTAACTTCGTCCTTTATAAAATGGCATGATATCTCATCCCATTTACAGCCGTCCCACCATGTACGTTCTTTGTTTCTTCTTTGCTGTCTGTGAGTGCTGCCCCACCTTAAGTTCATGTTTACTCATTACATATGGTAAAAATACTGCAATATTCTATGTTTGAGCTCCAGCTATATTACTTTGCGAGCTTGATAATGAAGTAAAGATACATCCATTTTATTATCCTTCTCCTAAAATTAATGATAAAATAAGTTTTGTTGACCAAGAAAGTTTTATCATTTTACTTCTTCCCAAAATCTTGTTTCTTCAAAAGTGATCCTCTCGCCATACTATGTTGATTTCCTCTAAATATATCACTATTTCTTCTAAAGTAATAGCGAGCAACTCGCAGTAACTCCCTTGCTGATGGCTTATGACCTTATTTGCTTTCTTATTTGTTTTATCGTTATTGCCGCTGCGATTGATTTGACGTTAGATGCCTCTTGCGAATTTCTCAAATATTTCCCTTTTGTGCCAACTGATTTGTCAAATTTGAAGTTCTACAAATTAGATGAATCTGCTCGCTAGGATTGACATTTTCACTAGTATGGAGATATCTTGACCTGTTTTATGAGATTGTTCTCAATTGTTTACTGTAACATCAAACCAAAAAAGAAATTAATATTTGTCAGTTGAATCTTCAAATTAAATCTAAATTTCAACATTTAACGTTTTCAAGATTAGTTGATTGGTTTTTGTAAACAAAGTTTTCTGGAGTTTTAAGATATCCATGAAATTTTGATGAATAACAAAATCTAATATTCATGATTTTTTTTTATTTTTTTTTGTCTAAAACGTTTTAAAATCACAAAATCTGGATTCTTATGGAAAAAATTAAAAAGATTAAGTTAGAATTGGTCTTCGCGAATCGATTGTTGGTGTATATTTTGACCAATTTCCCTTTGCTGACTATCTTCCCCACTAATTTTCACGAGCACATCTTGTACTTTGCATTTCTCTTTCATTTAATTCCACCAAACTTCTAACATCACTTGTTGTCTGTTGATCGAATTTTTCCTTCAGAATTTTCTCTTTAATCCTCCCTTAACAATTGACGACTTCTCTTTATTTTCTTTAATCTAATCCACTGCAGGTAGTGTTTCTAGCGCCAAAATGTAGTTGCAGGTTTTCCCACAACACACCCCTTATCATATCTTGATATTAATTTCTAGATATAATCAAAATTTGATATTAAAAGTATGATTAAAATTCTAAAAATTGTAAGTAGACACACGTATTTTTACATGGTTCGATCAATTTGATCTACATCCATGATTCTTCACTATGATTGTTTAATTTACAATTGATTTACATTGATAATCTCCATTAATGGAGTTCTAGATCTAGTTTTGGGGAAGAAGATGATAAAGAAAAATACATTCTCTCTCTCTAAAAATCTCTCTGGAAAATATTTCTCTCTCTCTCTCTCCTAAAATTGTCTCTCTCCTCAAGACTCTCTCAACTCTAAAAAATACATCATCCTTTCCTGAATCTATTGGATCTCTATTTATAGGAAATTACATATTGGGTGACAGCTAAGCTGTCCTCTAATTTCGGATATCTCTCGCGATATTATCTCAGTAGTTGTATTATTCCTTCTCGCAAGCATCGTAACCATCGCCAGTCAATCATGTTCTTTTTGTGTTTCTTTAATCGTCAACTATTATGTCATTATTTTGTGACACTCGTAAAGTGTTATTGGAGAACTCGCTGTGACGCTCGCAGAAATGTTGTTAATCTCGCCAGAATATTGCTGTGGTGATATTCTGGTCCTACAATACTTGAGATTTTTGATAAAAGATCAAGTGTAAAAACATCTGAACTGAAAGAATTGAGCAAACAATTTCTTATTTTCTCTAATGAACTGATTTTAGCACTTGAAAGATAACGAGATTTAACTTTAAAGTATGAAAATCTCAATGAAGAGCATAAATTGTTAAAAGAAAAACTCTCACAACAAGTACTATACTTTGAAGAAAAGATAAGTACCGAACTTATTCGTACAAAAACTTGTGAGAAGAACTTGGATAAAATCCTAAAAAGGGTTCATCTTTTGTAAGAAGAACTTGATAATTCTAAGGAAAAATTAAGCTCTCAACAAGATTGCTTCAAGAAAGAAGAAAATACTTTTCTTTACAATGTAAAGTATTTAGAGGAAACCCTTACCTTTGCTCTTGATAAAAATAAATCATTAGAAGAAGAAATCTACAGGTTGAGAAAACTTAATGAGAGCACAAACAATTTATCATCCTTGTTGGAAATAGGAAGAAGTCGCGGGGATACACGTGGCTTGGGTTATGAGGGCTGCAATACCTTAGTTCATAACAAAGAGATAAAGTTTGTCAAATCTTCTTGTACACAAACAGAGGTCTCCGAAATCAATAATACTCATTGTATGTTATTGTGAAGAAACTAATAATGACATACCAACAGTTGATGATCAATGAAATCACAAACTAAAGAAAAAGGTTTTTGCAAAATGGAAGAAATCAAAACCTCCAAAGGTGCAGAAAAGGAAAGGAGCATCTCAAGAATATCCACTAAAAGGTAACAACAAAAATTATAATTCTTTTAATTTTAAATATTGTTATTATTGTGGTAATAAAGATCATCTACAAAGAAAATACAAGATTCGCAGGATGCAAAATGCTCTTCGTTTTGTGTCAAAAGAATTGGGAAAAGCTTCTTTCTATACAAATAACTTTGATCTCTGTTTCACAACAAACGGATAAAGGAACTACTATGTTAATCCATGGTCTGTTCAGTATGCTCTAAAGTCATTTAAAAGGGGATACAATAAAAATGACTTTAAAGGAGCGAGGTCTGCTTTGTGTCCCTTAAAAGGAACAATTTCGGAAATAAATTTTGAATATGATGATGTATCGTATCTCAAGAAATGGAAGAGGAAAAACAATCAAAAATAATGTACTGTTATAAGGACAAATTTTTTCTCACCCAAACACTATCTTGTGTTTTAGTGATTTGTTTGAACAAATTGGGTAATTCTATTTGTTTCCTCTTAATAAAGATTTTCGAAAAATGTAATTCTATTTGTTTCCTCTTAATAAAGATTTTCGAAAAATCTACAATTAATTCGAATAAAAAGTTTCTTTTTATATGGAGGCAAATATCTTATAAGAAACCAACTTATATTCGAACCTTTCATGTTTTCTTGGTAGAATCATGAAAGACTTAAATAATGTTATATCGAATCTCATATACTCTTGTAGATTCCAAGATATTTAAATAGAAAAATTCATATAATTATTTTCACTAAGAATGAGAAAGTTTACAGTAAATTTGTTGGAGAAAATTGTATTCAGCATGTAGAAGGTACGTAGCCTGGATACCTCTAATAAGGGGAGATTCGAACTTTGTTCTGAATTGTGCTCATATCAGATTATTCCCTCCCTTATGGAAGTTAGGGCTACTAGTATTTGCGAAGGAGTTCTTGAGCTGATTGGAATAAAGGAACTCCTAAAAGAACTATCCTCAACTTCCCACAATGAAATTATCTTTCATATTGTATGGTGGGCATCTTATAGAGATTTTCATGATCTTCAAATGATTAGATTTCACTTTGCCAATCTGGAAATGTTTGAAGAAAATCTTGATAAAATCATGGAGACTGAGGATAACAAAGATGAATAAGATTAGATTCTTATTTAAAGAAAATAGACATCAGTTTTTTATTTAGTTCGGTTATTGTATAAGGTCTATTTTGAATAAAACTATCATTATTCATGAATATAATTATTATTTTATAATTTTTCTTGTGACAGTTTCCGATTACATAGCATGTGCTCGAATGTCTATATTTTTGCTATGTGTTTATGGGATGTCTGATTTTGGTTTTCATAACCTTAATATTCGATCTCATATGATGGGAACCCTTACGGTTTGTGTGACTTTTTGATTCTGCGGGATTAAGTTCTAGCCCATGTTGGTGGGCTTTATCAAAGGATCATAAGGTGTTCTGATTGAAACTCATATGTGAGAAGTCATAATATGTTGAATCAATTTGTGTTTTCATGAGTTGTGTTTAGCATAATCATATGTGTTTCGGGTTTTCAACTTTTTTTATTGGCACGCATTAGTTAAAAACCGATTCAACCTTTCTCTGGAAAAGGTTGCTCTTGTTGATGTTCTATTGTTCTTGCGATAGGATAACAACATATTGGGGGAGAGTTCTTTGTGAACTTGCGCTTAATGATATATCTTTCTAGGAAGTAGGGGATGTAGAATCTGAGGTAACAAATTTGTTAGTTAATAGTTTTCCTGTTTAAGAAAAGCTTGTTTATATTGTATATATTTTTCTTTTGCTTAACAAAATTTTGGTACGATTGATATATTTTATTATATTATGTATGGATGTGTGTGTGTGTGTATGTATTCAGTTGTTTCCGGTTAAGAAAAAATTTGTCAATTTGTTTGGCTTATTTTTTGGTATCTTCTTTATTGTTGGGTATCAAGTGTTTTTTCTTAACGAAATTTTGGTGCAATTGCGGTGCTATAATGTCTATGTTTGTTTCAATTGCTTCCGGTTAAGAAAATAATTGTGCAAGTCAATTTATTTTGGTTTGTATGTATTGTTTATGGCTTAACAAAATACGGGATCATTTTTTTAGTCTAATTTGATTCCGGATAAGAGAAACTAAGTTAATTTTGATCTTAGTTAGACTTATCAAATTGAAGGATTCGGTTATTCAAGTCTAATCGAATTCCTTGACAAGAAAAACTAGTTAACTAACATAGTGTTTGTCTTGTCTAAAGAGAAAGGTCTAAGTTATTTTATGAATAATTAGAGCCTGATGAGAGAAATAAAGTTAATTCTGATCCTTATTTTAGTCTTATCGAAATAAGCAATTATATGTGTACAATCGGTTTAACAAGGGAACTAAGTTTCTTAGTGTTTATGGGTGAAAACTATTCCTGCCGGATTTGGTAATTTGGGGTGTGTGGATGAGGAATGAATCTAAACCTTAAAAAAAATGCACTGCGCGGTGAGTGCTTTTGATTCGAGAGATCAATCTATATAATTTTGGCCTAAACCAAGAAATGTCCGTTCCAGACTTGTTTTGGTTACAAAGTGAAGGAGATGGGGTTGATCTTAGGGATGGAAGCGAAGAAGGTGTTGAGATTATGAAGGTATAGGCTTGTTTATGACTTGTAACAGAAAGGTGAGTAGGCTTACGATTAATGCAAGCAGGCTCTGGGTGTTTGAATAGGTGTTGTATTAACACTTGGTTTCTGTGTTGTGTTCTTTCTTGGAAATAGGGAGGAGAACCTATTTATACAAGTCATTTGATCCTTATTCACATCTCTCGTAGGAAGTGGAGGAAGTGGAGTGATGGAGTAGTGGAGTGGTATGTTAGTGTCACACGATCAATCTTGCCCACTTCTCCCATCATCAATAACCGTTCATGTCTTCCTGACACTTTCTTGTGATGGCGCGTTGCACGCTGCATGCTGTAAACCTCCAGACCAATACCCTAGTATGTATCCCCCAGTTTGTGACATGATTGATGTCTCGAGTGTATGGATCATGGGACCCACATAAGGTAGCATGTAATGCTAGTTAAATAACTAAGTTATTTAGGAAGTCGATACTTGTAAAGTATCGTGCGTATTCTATGCATGTTATGCATTGAATGTATTCGGCATATATGAAGCATCGATGTTGAGCACCATGCCTTGCCTACTTCACGTGAGGGTTTGGAGGATGCGCTAGCAAATCCTCCCTTGGACAACCACATGGTGTGGTAGAGTGGCAGACGGTGATCATGGTGATACTTCACTAGTTTCCTAACTCTTAACCTAGGCCGTCCGTCCGAGCTGGCGAAGTTGGACGGAATAGAAGACTTGTGACCCACGGCTGCGACCCTCGAATTAGGGTTTAGGAGGTGCGCGAGTGTACTCCGTCAGCTTGTTCGAAGCTAAGCATGGGAGGCATTTCATGGAGGACCGATCAGGCATGCGTGTAGACGGCATGATGATGTCCATGTTCATGCTTCATTGTCCCACGAAGGTTTGATCTAGGCCACTCAAATTTACTGGTGAAGTTGAGTGGATGAGATCGTTTTGCAACAAAAATCATATGCCGCAAAGGATTCCTAAAGGGTGCGGCATGCCACTTTCAAGGCACGCGTTTCGAGACAACCAAGCTTGGTCGGTCTTGGCAGTTTGGTCCAACGTGTAGGTGGCAGGCTGGTATTCACGCCTATACCTGACAGTCCCATGGAAACGTGATCTAAGCCACTCAATTTGTCTGGCGAAGTTGAGTGGTCGAGATCAGTTTGTGATTTGGGAAGCGTGTCCACACTAGTTTGGGCGTGCGTTTTGGAGAAACTAGCATGCCTTGGTCGGTCGGGTGAGGAGATAGGTGGTTCCACGGTGATCATATTGATGATCACTGGACCTGCTCAGTTGTCTACTAATCCCTTCATTCGATCAGGAGAAAACGGATGCTCGTGATCGATACAAACCCTAATTATGGTTTTGGCTGGCCATGCTTCATTCATTGTTTTGCGCGCACGAATTAGGACAACCAAACATGGTTGGTCCTGACCATTTATTCATGTGTGTAGGCGGGCCCATAGTGATTGTGTTGACATGCTCCGGGCCCTTTTAATTTACGTCTACACCTTCCATCTATGCCTGCAAATATGGATGGTTGAGATCGTTTTGCGACACATGTAATGTGCCGCAAACAATAATTTAGGGTTTCTTGTCCATTATTCTTGGTTTAGACAGTTTGTCAAGCTATGCCAACCCTTTTGGGAGGCCGGCCATGCTGGGTCCGCGTTGGGTCGGCAGTGAATGTTCCAATACCTGCTTGGGGGTATTGGATTTGATCTGGACCAACCAATCATGCTGGTGAAGTTGGATGATCGTGATCGTTTCTAGACTGCTATGGACAGTCTAGGCACTCAATCGGCCTAGTATAACACACCAAGAGTTACATACTCAATCGGGCTAGTATAACACATCGAGAGTTATAGCATGTACGGGCATTTCGTGCATGCCTCACTGTTGGTACTTGGATATTCATGCTACTCTGCTGAGAGTAACAATCAGTCATCATGTCGCATCAACAATGAGAGTTCTGCTAGGAACAACACAGGAAATATAAGGAATTTTATGCATTGATCAATAATGCTAAAATTCACAGAATATTCGGGGGATTGTTGCTACATGCTCCATTCTAGGTGAATTAATGAAGCGAAGAAGTATTCATCACTTATCAAATGGCCATATCCTCTGCAGGACGGCTTGTACAAAATATTGGTTTTACAAATTTAGCCCTGAACTAAAATCCACCATCAATGTAGTTGCAGGAAATCCTACACTACACCCTTGTTAAGAATTTATGATAATCAACTCAAATTTGAAGATTAAAACGACACTTTACTCTTTAATTTTCAGAAATGTTACAAGGAATGTAAGAACTCAAGAATACAACCTTTCTCTTGGAGTTTCTCTCTCTTCAAGACTCTCTCATCTCTCCAAAATACATCATCCTTCTCTAAATCTAGTGGAACCCTTTATATAGGGAATTACATAATGGGTGACAGCTAAGCTGTTCCTTATTTTCGGATTTATTCTGCGATCTTCTCGCAATAGCTATAACGTCAAATCTCGCAAGCGTTGTAGTCATCGCAGATTAGTCATGCTCTTCCCATGTCTCTTCATTCGTCAACTATTACGTCGTTCTTTAAACTATTTTGTGACATTCGCAAAGTGTTGTTAAAGAGTTTGCGGTGATGCTTGCTGGGAAGTGTTGTTAATCTCACAAAGAAGTGTTGTAGCGATATTCTGGTCCTACATCTTGCCTCTTCTCATTTCTTTTCTACGAAGAAGAGAAGATCATGAGAACTTTAAAATTCCACAACTCCTTATCTTTTCAGATTTCTCTGTTCTGACACGTTTTTGTATCCTTTGCCAGCTGTTTTCACGTATTCTCTCTTCTAATAAATTTTTGACACGTCCTCTTTAACCGCTGCAATCTGACCGCTCATGTATTTTGTTTGCATTTATTGCATTCATCTTCTTCGAGAAATCTCTTCTTCTATAAATACTCCTTTCATTCTTTTCTTTTCCTCTCTTACTTTTTTCTTCTTTCTCTCCGTAAGTTCTCTGTAAGTTTACTATTCTTCCGTAAATTACGCGTCTGTTATCGCTGTGATTTCTTTCTTATTTTTCAACCTTTTTCTTCATTCCCATACTTAAAAAATGGTTGCTGCTGGTGATAAAAATTTGGCTGCTTTTGGTGAGATGCGATAAAAACTCAAAAGTAAAGGTTTTACTTTGTCTACAATTCCAGATCAAAGCCCTAAATCCGAGCTTTCGATCAAATTATTTTCTGATCATCAATGTTCTCGCGAGAAAGTTATAGTATCGCTAGTTCAACTTGAAGCTGGTCTTCCCATTCCTCTCTATGACCCGGATCTTCCCTTATTTTATGAAATAATTTCTCAAGAGAAGTTCCCGCGAGAAATATATCAATTGGGTGGAGATTGTATTCGATTACTACTTGAATATGCTTCTCGCGGTGCCAATAAAGGATCTCGCTACCATTATACTGCGAAGAATCCTCAATTCAAGGATGTTCCAATCATTCCCGCGATGTATACTGTGGATAATTTTTTCATCAACTATGATATAATCCCCATGATGAGAGATCGCACTTGCTGGGGTGTCCGCTTGCAAAAGAAAGATAAGATTGCTGAAGATAAAGCTCTTATGTTAGATATTGATTGGCATACAAATAACAATCAAGGTCCTCTCCATTCTAGCGATGACAAGTGGTTTATTTTTCCTCCAATTTTAGAGGGTCCGTATATTTCTGGCACTCATGCCTTGCCTGAATATCTTGTGGAATACCAACCATGGGTGTTCTATTGGTCTGAGAAATATAAAGAAGTACGTCCTCCTTAGTTCTTCACATAACAAGTTATTTTTATTATTTTTCTTTGATTTTCATATCTTTAAGCTCTCGCTGATTATGCATGTTTATTATATTGAGAGATTGAAGGCCAACTATGAGAAGTTTAGGAAACCTGCTACTCGTTCAGCTCTTCAATTACTCACAGATGAAGTAAGAAATATTTCTTTATAAATCTTAACAATATATTGTTGCCCCTATTTCTTATCTTCATCTGTGCTCGCAGGTAATAGAAGAATTAGAACCAATGGAACCAAGAACCAAGGTGAAATCTTAAATTGATCGCAAGGGGAAATCTACTGCTCCTCCCAAAGGGAAGTCTACTACCCCTCTAAGTGAGGAGTTTGATGATCCTCCCTTAAAGAAAAGAAAGATCCAACTCTCTTTTTCTTCAACTCCTCAATATATTCTAGAGAATTCAAGTGTTGATTTTGATAAGGACAACAATAATGATGATTTTGATGATGATAATGACATTCCTTCCATGAAATATTCTTCCACTTCTGAGTCTTCAATAGCTCAATTATCCAAGATTTTTGGCGATATTACTCATGGTATCGCAAATAATTATGGAGATGAAGTTCTTAATGGGACATCCCATGCTCTCGCCAAAGTCTGCGATGCTCCCATATTGGTAGGTAATGATTCTATCCAAGGAATCACAAGATCTCTGACTCCTAGTCTCTTAAATTCTCTTGGTACCCTGGTATGTTTTCATTTCTTTAACCTATTTATGTATTTATTCCATCACCAAGCCTTAAATTATATTATTCTATCGCAGGTTGGAAGAGCTTCCTTTGTTGTTGCCTCTGATTTAGACAAAAGGCGTGCATTTTCTCAAAAGAAGAATGTTGTTCTTCACCAAAATAATTAAGAACTTAAATCTAAATTCACTATTCTTCACGAGAAGAATGAACAAATGGAAGATGAACTTGCTAATCTTCACGAGAATAATAAATAACTTGAGAATAATCTTTCTCAACAATTTCTCAAAGTATCCAATCTTGATACTGTTAACAAACAACTCTTAGGTATGATAACCTTCTTCTTTTCCTTCATAATTTTATGTTTCACTATTCTTTCTTACTTGATTTATCATTCTCGCAGACATTTATGGTCTTACTGACGAGGCTTTAACCATTCGCTCTTTTCCTGAACCAATAGACAATGATACTCTTCTAGAACTTCTTAATAATTCTTTAAATAACCCCTCCAATATTAATTCTCTTTCCATAGATGAACTCAGATCTAAGTTTCGCCTTTTAGAAATTGACTACAGATCTTGTTTAGATATAACTCACAGATTCAAACAACTTTATCAAAATTCCAAAGTTGAGATTAA
Organism: Papaver bracteatum; assembly: GCA_023529315.1. Lineage (NCBI taxonomy): Eukaryota > Viridiplantae > Streptophyta > Magnoliopsida > Ranunculales > Papaveraceae > Papaver > Papaver bracteatum. Next base: position 22,545 of record JAJJWX010001489.1, on the reverse strand, counting down.
AACTTTAAAGGTAAAGAACAAAGAACTTTCAAAAGACAAAGACCGTATATCTAGACAAGGGGCTGAAACCTTAGCAAATTTCCATAAGACCATTCTTGAAGTTCAAATTGAAAGGGATGGGCTTATCCGCGAGAAGGAAAGTTTTGTTGAAAGAGAAAACCAAATTCGTTCCCGTCTTCTTATAAATGATGATGTGGAGTTTGCTTGGGCTGCGAAAGTTCTTGACAATGCCAGAACTAATTTAGGTGTAGATGTTAGTCTTCATGTTGAACAAACGGCTTTAATTAAAGACATGATTTCTGAAAGAGAAGGTTGTTAGTCATCCTTCCTTATTAATTTCTTGTTTCTATTGTTCTTCCTTGCAAAATTTTCAACTTGTTGTTACATACTTGCAGGAGCTGAAAAGAGATATCTTGAAAGAATTGGGGAACTTGAAACTGACAAGAGTCAACTCGCAAGTAGTCTTACTGCTCGCAACGAGAAGTATTCAGGACTGAAAGACCAATTAAGGATTACTACCGCGAACTTTAGTACCACTCTTATTGATGTTCACAATAAATCCATTAAACTTGTTTGTGATGATCACGACATTCCTCATTCTACATATCCTGATCTTGCAAAGGAAATTCCAGCAAAAACTCAAAACCTTGTTATTTCCGATAGTGAAGCTGAGGAATCTGATGATGAAGATAATAATGATAATGAAGAAAAACTAGCGAGGGGGAGAAATATGACGAAGATGTTGGCGATGGATCTAATTAGTTCTGTTTCTTCCTTTTGTCTTTCTTGTAATTTTTGTATACTTATTTCCTTCTTCCTGCAATATTGCTGCGAATTTCTCCAATCTTGTAAATTTCCTTGTATAAATTTATTTTGCTTCCATCTGTATGAATTAGAAAACAACTCTTTTTCTGCAACATAATTAATCAACATAATTATTACCCTTTAACTATCTGCATAAATGTGTCATAATAATGTCTATGCAATTTTATCATAAATGTGTCATAATAATGTCTATGCAATTTTATCATATGATGATGAATAATAATTTCATCGTTCTGTGCATTCCCATACTTGCCTCTATTATTCATCTGCAATATGAAAAAATTGAGTAGAGATTAGATAAATGTTACCTCAATATCTGCGATAATATTGCTAGCAACAGTTGCATTTTTGTTTTTTTGTGTAAATATCCCAAACCTCATAATTTTTGCGTCACTATCGCAATTATTTAATCTTGTGGTCTTATTATGCCTTCCTAGTTAAAGGTCTTATTTTGCCACATTTTTCTTTCTGCGACAAAATCGCAGGACGTCTTTACATTTGCATGTATTGACCCATTGATTTTGTCTTATCCATATTTTTTCAACATCTCTGCGGCAATATGATAAGTTTAAACTCTCTTGCGAAAATTAAACCTTATGACATTGCCGTCTTGCGATGAAATCGCAGGACATCTTTACATTTTCATGTAAAAACCCATTGATCTCATCTTAACTTTTCTCTTATGGCTTGTTGCCTCTGTATAATTTTTGTCACGCGATAATATGACAGGCCTAAATGTTCTTGCGATCATAAAGCCCCATGACATTGCCGTCTTTAAACACTTATCAGCTCCCTAATGGAGGGTGCCTCCGTTATCTTCCCCCTGGTTGCCCCTTCAAGGAGGTCTCATCGGCCATACAAGACTAGCTCCTCCCATCCATATTTACCAACAACCAGTTGTTTTCGCAGCCTTTTTTCCTTTATGCCTATATGGCTTATAGTTACAAGACTGCACCCTAAGTGGGGTTTTCTTCAAGCCAAGTGCATCATAGCCAAGACTTACCAAGAATGGCTAGGGTAGTTTCATACACCCCGGGCACCCTTGGCTCAACCGTGTACCTCGGCGCCATGGTCATACTCTGCACTTCTTAGAAGAGATTCTCAGTCGTCCAACCAGGTTATAACCTTATATAGTTGGAAATCCAAGATCTCTCTCCTGGATAGGTTTTCTTTAACCCCAACATCTACATGACTCAGGTTCCAGCAACGGTATAACCTTATCCCTGAGTCATGTAAAGAGATACCCCCTTATATGACGCACTATTAGGTCTTATATTTGCCTCTTGCGAAATTGTATCCGTGAACTAGGGTGTATGCCATAAAGGTTCATCCCATTCTATTAATCTCTGCGAAATTTTACTCGCGCTTCTCGCGAGTATTGTAACTCTGATAAAATTTCACTTCTTTGATCTTCTTTCTTCTTGTAAAATTTTGCAATTCTTTCAAACAGAATACTCTTTTCAATTACATTTTCTTCAAACAAATCATTCATAAGCTTCTCTAAATTTCATCATTTTACCTTTCTACTTACTACTTTCTATAGCTGCCTTCTTATTGCGCTTTGCTATTTTCTCTTCATTTGCGAGCCGCTCGCCTCCAACCATTAATTTGTCACTTCTTTGATCTCGCAACATTTCATCTTCTCGCTGTTCTATTGCATCAACCATTGATTTGTCACCTCTTTGTTTCTGTTTGATGTTGTGTGTCCAACTTCTATTCCTCGAGGATATTTCCTCACAAGTTTCCATGTCAATTTCATAACATTTCTTGCTTTCTCCCCAATCTCCTTTAATGACTCCAACTCCATTTGGATGTGGAAACTTGATGCATTGATGATAAGTTGATGTCACACCTAATATTCCATGCAACCATGGTCTGCTAATCAAATAATTTTAAGGTGATTCAATGTCAACAACACAGAATAAGATTGTAGAAGATATTCCCTTTAATGGAATTTGCATTGTAATCTCCCCTTTGGGATTGTTAGCAGTACCATTAAAACCATAGATTTTATATGTTGATGGTATTAGATCTTCGTCTCTTCCACCCATGGTTTTGTAGGTATAATAGAATAAGATGTCAATTGAACTCCATGTGTCTATTAGAACTCTGTTGATGGCCCAAGAATCTTCATTTTTATCATCATTTTCTTCATCTTCTTCTTCTATCTGCTTTGGATTTATATCTAAACTAACCACCAATGGGTTGTCATGCATCTCGCCAGGCTCTGGTACTTCTTGTGCAGTAAAAGAAATAGTTTGCTTCTGCCATTCTTTTAATGGCGAGGCTCTCACAATATTCATTATCTCTCTTCCATTTGTGTCTCTCGCGAAGACTCTGCTTAGAACATTATCATGGAAATCCTCAATAGTTCTGTATGAATGTACAATGGAATTACAAAACAAATTCTTTGCTTTATCACCAACTTCTATTACGAATGTTTCTGCTCCTTTTACAGCATTCACTCTGCGAATTTCTGGTGCTGGTGGTAATTGCTGAGATTGTGGATGTCCTACTTGAAAGTGATTTAGCTTCCCCTGATCAATTATCCTTAAAATTATCCTCTTTACATTCCTGCAATCATTTACTGAGTGACCATGAAAGTGATGGTAAGGACAAAATTCTTGACTTCGATTATTTGGATGTGGCTCTTTTCCCATATTCCATGGTGATGGTATGTTTTCCATCAGAATGATAGCTTCCCAAAAAATTTCTATACTAGCATTTAGAGGTGGCATCTTAATTTCTTCCCATATTATCTTATGATTACCTTGGCTTCTGAAATTGTTTTGCCTCTGACCACCATATATTTCCTGTGGTAGATCAAGTCTTTGGATTTTGTTATTTCCTCCGCGATTGTAATAATTCTTCTCCCTTTCATACTCTTCTTCATCTCGACTTCCCATCGTTACTAACTTATGTTGGTTATCAATAACCACTTTCTCTTGTTGTGCATGCGAGGTACTCGCCACATTGTTAATCATTTTAGGAAGTAAACTTCCGTTTGCCGCTACTGAGCTGGTGTTTGCGATTGGATATAGTTCCATTTCATTTTGTTTCTCCTCCAAAGCGATGTATTCTTCTTGTAATTCTCGCAGCTCTGTCATGGTGATTGTATTTTTGATTCTGAAAATTTGTATGTATAGTAAATTAGTTGCGAACATTGCATTAATGAAAGATAAAATGAGGTATCTTTCATCCACTCTTCCATCCATCTCGCTTCACATTGACTTCCATCTTATGGTTAAGTGCTTCAAACTCTCGCCAATCCTCTGTTTTAATCCAAATACATCTTCAATGCCTGGACGCGATGAATTATTGCTTATATATGCTCCCAGAAATGTAGTTTGTAAATGATCAAAATAAGTTATAGTATTTTTTGGAAATCCCTCGAACCATTTTAACGAGACTCCAGTTAAGCTAGACGTAAAATACTTGCACAATACAACATCATGATTCTCCCATTGTAGCATACACCTGACATAAGCCTTAACATGCTGAACAGCACAAGTAGTTCCATCAAAGATACTGGTTAATGTTGGTAAATTGCATTTAGGGGGTATTCCTCTTAGCTATACTTCCTGAGCGAAAGGGGTTCCCGCAGCTTCTTCAATTGCTTCATCAAGTTGCCTTCTGCCTCCTTCTCTTCTATTGTTTATCATTCCTCGCATTTCCGCTAATTCTCTCAATATTTTCTCATTCTCAGCTGAATCTTGCTCCATTGGTATCTTTAATGCAGTTTCTATTCTTCTGCGTTCTTGTCTTTCTTGTCTTGCGAGATTTTGTGCATCTTCTTCTTCATCTTCATTCTGTCTTTCTCTGCGATTTTATCTTTCACCTTCTTCTTGAAATCGCAGCTGATTATGCTGTTTATTTTCTTCTCTGCGAATTTCTTCATTGCTCATCATTTCTCTTCGCTGTCTTTCTATTCTTCTCTGTATTCTATCATACTCTTCCTGAATATTATCATTATAGCGATTTTGTGTACGTCTCCTTTCTCGATTTTCATGGTTATTCTGTCGTACTGCCTCTTGAAATTCTTGTTCTTCTACTTCTTCCCTTAATCTTTGTCTTTCGCAAGCTAGACGTGCTTGTTTAGCATAATGTCTCTCAATTTCTTCTTCAATTATTCTTCGATTTATTTGAATCTCTCGCCTATGTAATATTCTCCTACCTTCTTCTCGATTTTCTTCACCATTTTGGTTGTTTCCTCCCTCTTGATTTTTATTGTTACGTCTATCATCCAAAATTTTGCCACGCGGATCATGGCGATCATCAATTATTTCTTCTTCCCTATGATGTTGTTCTTCATTTGGATTTTGAATTCCTTCTCGAATATTTTCTCTAACATTTCTCATAGGGGAATTTCTCCTTGGTCCTTCTCTAAATGACCTTGAACTTGATCTAACAGTACTTCTCGATCTCCTTCTCTGTAATCTTAAATTTTCCATTCTTAACTCATGATTCTGTCTTGTTAAATTTGCACGTTCTTCCGCTTCTAATCTCCTTTCCTCTTGTACTCTTTGTCTTAAATCATCTGCTATTTCATTTTCACCTTCTCCATGAATTAATCCTTCAACTACTGCTTGATCTCTTTCCTCCCCTCTTTCATTTCTTAATTGCTGATATTCTGCTTTTTCCATCAAATCCGATCTCCAAGTATGCACACTCACTCTATCATAATCCACAACTCTTATCTTGTATTGGTGTTTGTTGATTTGGCTGTTGAATTTGATTTTCCCTTCATTTCTTATTGTATTTCTTCATGTTCTTACTCTTGAAGATTCTTCCATTTCATTTTTTCTTCCTCCTGCAAGTCTTTTACTTCTCCTTACGGTTGTTGGTGGTTCTGATGTATTTCTTCTTCTTCCAGCCATTAATTCTTATTAAACTATTGAAGATTGCGTAAGATCTTTTTACTAATTGTTCCCAATTCCTTCTAATCATAATGTCAATTTTTACCTTTTTCTTCAAATATCCCTCAATTCATCCCTGTTTCGGGAGCCAAAATGTAGTTGCAGGAAATCCTACACTACACCCTTGTTAAGAATTTATGATAATCAACTCAAATTTGAAGATTGAAACGACACTTTACTCTTTAATTTTCAGAAATGTTACTAAGAATGTAAGAACTCAAGAATAAAACCTTTCTCTTGGAGTTTCTCTCTCCTCAAGACACTCTCAACTCTCAAAAATACATCATCCTTCTCTGAATCTAGTGGAACCCTTTATATAGGGAATAACATAATGGGTGACAGCTAAGCTGTCCTTTATTTTCGGATTTGTTCTGCGATCTTCTCGCAACAGCTATAACGTCAAATCTTGCAAGCGTTGTAGTCATCGCAGATTAGTCATGCCCTTCCCATGTCTCTTCAATCGTCAACTATTACGTCGTTCTTTAAACTATTTTGTGACATTCACAAAGTGTTGTTAAAGAGCTTGCGGTGATGCTTGCTGGGAAGTGTTGTTAATCTCGCAGAGAAGTGTTGTAGCGATATTCTGGTCCTACAATCAACATTAAGTCCCCTGCCTAGCACATGATGGTTACACTATTGTGGGGTATGCATGAGATGGTGACGCATGAAACGTAAAAAGGGCGAGATAAAGGAAGTTTACCTGGAGGGACTCGGACCGGTCACGTTGGGCAATCATCCACGTGAGCAAGTTGGGCGCGATCACGGGCCTTGGCGGGACCAGTTTTCTCCTTTGGATGTTTAATCCAAAACCGGAATCCTTCTTCCATCAGGATTCTCTAATTGCTCATGTATAAAAGGGTGTTAACCCTTGTATTTTCTCCTACTTCCTATTCCGCTCTCTTCCCCTCCCTTTGTTTTTTGTTCGACCACATCGATTGGCTGTCGAGCCTTGCTGCTGTTGCCGTTTACTCCGCTATTGCTGCTGACGTTTGCCACTATTGCTGCTGATGTTCGCTGATGCTGTTGCTGCTGACGTTTGCAGGCGCTGCCGACGTTTGCAGGCGCTGCCATTGATCGCTGTTGCTGCTGACGCTTTATGTTGCTGTCCCGACGTCGTTCATGCGCCCGCGACAAGGTGAGTGCTTCACGACCTCCTTGATTCTCTTTTTTTTTTTTTTTTTTTTTTGAACGTAAACCCTAGTTTTAGGTAAACCTTTTACTCTTTTTCATCGTTGCATGTAAAACCTAGAGCCTTAGGTTGTAGTTTGAAAACCCATGAACGAACTCATTTTATCTTTCGCCCATAAACAAAATCGTGCATGCAATCTTGAACAAATGTGGGACCCGCTATACACGCCTGATTGAACGTGGGTCCCACCACGTACACATGATCGACTAGCCTTGCGACCTTGCACCAGCTTGTCATGACCTAACGCCAGCTTACTTGACTAGTATGACATCAGTCTTGCTTGCGTGACCCAATACCTGCTTGGCCGAATCGTGGGCTCCACCGGTGCCTGATCGAACACGGACATACTGCGCGCCTGCTTCACTCGAATGTGAACGTGGGGTGACGCACATACGTACTTTTATATAACAGCTGGCTTGTTTCTCCCTTAACACGAAGTAATGACTCTTTCCTTTTTCACTTCATTGTAGTTGTTTGAAGATGAACAAAGAGGCTTTTGTTAAGATGTCACCTGATAATGTTACTACAAAATCGAGAAGTGTTGATAACTCTAGAGACATCCCGAATATATATGATGAACTATTCACCGTTCCTTTTCCAAATGTTAGGAAACATCCCAGCCACAGGATGATACTGCTCACGAATTCAAAAAATGAAGAGGTTGCTCCGTCATCTCCTCCAGCATTTGTGATGAGATTATGTCTTCGAAAGTATGGATACCCGCATTTTCCCATTGACTTCAAGGTTTGCCACACTCCACTGAGCTCTTATGAGGGATGGATGAGGCGTATGCTGAGCAACGATACTATCAAGGACAACTTGACCAAGGCGCAGATCATTGAGGCTGTTATGGTGTCTACTTATCTTCACATTAAGAAAGATACTGCAGGTTTGATCACTTTCATTTCGCGATGGCGTCCTTCCACACACACGACCATTTGTAGATGGGGAGAAATGACTATTACCCTGGAAAGTGTAGCCATATTGATGAATCTTCCGATTGCTGGGAACTTCCACTACACATTATCTGACGAAGAACAAGCAATTGGAATCTGAAAATTCTATTCAGAAGAACAAAATATCTAGTCTTCAAGATGCCAATAAGCAACTCTATGGTATGGGAATTTTCTTCTTTTTGTTTATTTTATTTTCTCATACTTTTTTCTTATACAGTTTACCATTTCGTAGACGTTTATGGTCTTTCTGATGAAGCTATTCTTCTTCATACATTTCCCAATCTTATGGATGATGAAACTCTTCTTGAACACCTAAATACTTCTCTAAATGATTTTTCAAATAATAAGACTGAATCTCATCCCATAAATGAACTCAGATCCAAACTTTGCCTCTTAGAAATGGACTATAGATCTGTCTTGACTATGGCTAATAAGTTTAAACGTTTCTTTCATAATTCCAAAGAAGAAATCAATAGTTTAAGATCTAAGTATAGTGATCTCATAGATGAGAAAGATCGTATTTCTCTCCAAGGTGCTCAAACTTTAGCGAAATTCCAATAGACTCTTCTCGAGGTCCAAATTGAAAGAGATGATCTCAAACATAGAAATGTTGTACTCTGCGAAAGAGATAACCAAACTTGTCCCTCCTTCTCATAAATGATGATGATGATATTGCTTGGGCTGCGAGAGTTCTAGATAACGCCAGGAATAATTTAGGTGTAAATGTCAGTCTCTAAGTTGAGCATACGACCTTGATTAGAGACATGATTTCTAACAGAGAAGTTTGTTAACTGCTTTTCCTCATTTGATTGTTTGTTTTTCATAAACTACCATTAAGTTGTTGATTTATTGTTATATTTTCGCAGAAGATGAAGATAGATATCGCAAGAGGATTGAAGAACTTGAGAATGAGAAAGCGAAACTCGCAAAGGATCTTTCTTCTCGCAATGAGAAATGTTCTAGATTGGAAAATCAACTAAAAATCATTGTTGCGAACTTCAAGAATGATGTCGTTCTCTTCCACAACGACACTATTAGAAAAATGTGTGATGAAAATGGCATTCCTCATTCTACGTATCCTTGTCTCTCAAATGAAGTTCCAGAAAACGTTCCTAACTTGGATATCTCTGATAGTGATGTTGATAAAGGAACATAGTCTGAAGAAGATGAAGATGGAAGTCTGATGAAGAATCTGATGGAGAAGAAAATTCTGGTGAAGAATTTGATGATGATAATGAAGAATCAAGCGAGAAGTAGTTTTTGCTTCCTTGTGTTTCCTTTTTCAAATTTTTGTAAAAATTGTACATTTGCTCTTGATCTTCTATTCTTGTATACTTGTAATCTATCACTGCGAATTTCTCCAGTCTTCAATACAAGTTCTATATCTTTTGTTCCTTCATGCATGTGTTAGAAAAACAATTTTTTCTCGCAATATGATTAATCAGTATATAATTTATTTTTCATTGTGTGCATAAATCTATCATATGGAGACAAATAACATACTCTTATTTTTTGCATTCCCATACTTGCCTCTGTTATTTGTGTTCAAATGAGAGATTAAGCAAGTTTCTTTTGTTCAGTAAGATTATTGCGACAATCTCGCAATTATTTCTGCGTAATTTCGCAGTCATATATTTTAAGATTGCATTCTTCCTTGTATTCTAATGTGGTCTTATTTTTCCTTCCTAAGTAAAGGTCTTATTTTGCGATCTTTTATCATTGCGACAAAATCGCAGGACGTCTCTGCACTTTCATGCAGAAACCCATTGATCTTGTCTTAAATTTTTCTTTTGTATTATTGCATCTTCAGGATTGCCGCACAAATATGACAATCCTAAATTTTCTTGCGAAAATAAAGCCTCATGACATTTGCGTCTTAAGACACTTATCAACTCCCTAATGGAGGGTGCCGCCCTTATCTTCCCCCTGGTTGCCCTTCAAGGAGACGTACTTATACCATATAAGACTAGCTCCTCACATCCGGTATTGACAACAACCAATTGTTTTCGCATCCTCTTATCCATTTTGCCTATATGGATTATGGTTACGAGACTACACCCTAAGTGGGGTTTTCTTCGGGCTGAGTGCATCATAGTCAAGAATTTCCAAGAATGGCCAGGGTAGTTTCATACACCCCGGACACTCTTGGCTCAATCGTGTACCTCGACACCTTGATCATACTCTACACTCCTTAGGAGAGTCCTTATTACCTTAGTCGCCTAACTTAAGTCATATGCTCAAGTTGAGAATCCAAGGTGCCTCTCCTGGATGGGCTTTCATTGACCCCAAATCTCCATGACTCAGGTTCCAGCAGCGGTATGACCTTATCCTTGAGCCATGCAACAGATGCCCCCTTCTATGACATACTTTAGGTCTTACATTTGCCTCTTGCGAAATTTTATTCGCGAACTAGGGTGTACGCCATAAAGGTTCATCCCATTCTAAGAATTATTCTATTTTTTCTTTTCCATTTCTGCTATGTTGTAATTTCTCGATCTTATTTTTGTCATTAAGTAAAAATATATTTTTTGAAATTTTTTGGAACAAATCAATCATACATCTTTTTTTATTTTCTCTAAATTTCTTTCATTTCATAATTTAATTTTCTTACCTTTACTACTTTCTACCTCTGTGTGTTTATTGCTCTTCGCTATAGTCTTTCCTTCTGCGATGTGTTCGCTATTTGTCATTTTCAGCAAGTGTTGATTTCGCAGATTTCCGTCTTCTTTCTGTTCTATTTCATCAACCATCAATCTCTCACTTCTTTGTTTTTGTTTAATGTTATACTTCCAATTCTGCTTCTTGACAGATCTTTCCTCGCAAGACTCCACATCAATCTCATAACACTTCTTTCCCTCTACCCAATCTCCTTTTATGATTACAATACCACTGGGATGAGGAAACTTGATGCACTGGTGGAAAGTTGATGCCACGCCTAGAATCCCATGTAACCAAGATCGTCCAATTAAGGCATTATATGGAGATTCAATATCGACAACATATAATAGAATTTTAGAAGATATACCCTTTAGTGGAATTCGCATAGTGATTTCCCCTCTAGGTTTATTGGCAGTACCATTAAAACCATAGATTTTATAGGTTGAAGTTACTAGATCCTCATCTCTGCCTCCCATTGTCTTGTAAGTATGATAGAACATGATATCCACAGATCTCCCAGTATCAATTAAAACTCTATTTATTGCCCATTAATCTTCGGCTTCATCATCCTCATCTTCTTCTTCATCTTTTCTTTGTTTTGGGTTTATCTCTAGTCTCACCACTAATGGGTTGTCATGCATTTATCCTCCCTCGGGTACTTCATCTGCAGTGAAAGAAATAATTTTCTTTTGCCATTCTTTTAGTGGCGAAATCTTCGCAATGTTCATAATTTCTCTTCCATCATCATCTCTTGCGAAGACTCTACTTAGAATATTGTCGTGAAAGTCTTCAATTGTTTTGTACGAATGTACAATAGAGTTACAAAATAAATTCTTCGCCTTTGCCCCAACTTCTATGACAAATGTTTCTCCTCCTTTTGTTGTACTTACTCTGCGAATTTCTGGTGGTGGTGGTAAGAGTTGAGATTGAGAGTGCCCTATTAGAAAATGATTTAATTTTCCTTAATCTATCATCTTGAGAATGATCCTTTTTATATTTCTGCAGTCATTTGTTTAATGCCCATAAAAATGATGGTAAGAGCAAAATTCTTGACTTCGGTGCTTTGGAAGTGGTTCTTTTCCCATGTTCCAGGGTGCTGGAATGTTCTCCATTAAGATTATAGCTTCCCAAAAAAAAATACACACTAGCATTCAAAGGTGGCATCTTGATCTCTTCCCATATTATCTTTTGACTTCCTGATCCTCTATGATAATTTTGTCTTTATCCCCCATAAGTTTCTTGCGGCTGATCAGGTCTTTGAATTTTGTTATTTCCTTCACGGTTATAGAAGTTTCTTTCCATTTCGAATTCTTCTTGATCTCTTCTTCCCATAGCTACTAGCTTCTGTTGATTATCATTCTTATTCTCTTGTTGTACTTGCGAAGTGCTCGCCACTGTGTCTATCAATTTAGGCAATAAGCTTGCATTCACTGTATTTGAACTTGTATTCGCAACTGGGTATGATTCCATTTCATTCTTCTTTTCTTCAAGAGAAATATACTCCTCCTGTAATTCTCGCAGCCCAGTCATTGTGATTGTATTCTTGATTCTGAAAATTTGAATATACAATAGATTGGTTGCGAACATTGCGTTAATGAATGATAAAATGAGATATCTCTCATCCACACGTCCAACCATTTCACTACACATTGTCTTCCATCTTATGGTTAGATGTTTCAAACTTTCACCAATTCTCTGCTTTAATCCAAATAAATCTTCGATGCCTGGTCGCGAGGAGTTGTTAGTTATATACGCCCCTAAGAACGTAGTCTGCAAATGATTGAAAGATGTTATAGTATTCCTGGGTAGACCTTCGAACCATTTTATTGTCTCTCATGTTAGACTTGATGCAAAATACTTGCACAACACATCATCATGGTTTTCCCGCTGTAACATACATATTACATAAGCTTTAATGTGTTGAATTGCGCAAGTTGTTCCATCAAAGATGCTGGTTAACGCAGGAAAACTGCACTTTGGTGGTATTCCTCCTAATTGTACTTCTTGTGAGAACGGAGTTTTCACAGCTTCTTCTATGGCTTCATCCAATTTTCTCCTACCTTCTTCTCTCATGTTATTCAGCATTCCTCTCATTTCTGCCAGTTATCTTAAGATTTGTTCATTTACCCCAGGTGCTGATCCCATTGGTCTTTTTAATTCTTCTTCTCTTCTCCCACGTTCTTGCCTGTTTTGTGTTGCGAAATTTTGATTTTCTTCTTCATCATTTTTTTCTTGTCTTTCTCTGCGATCTTCTCTTTCATTTCTTTCATGAATTAGCACACCATTATATATCTCATTTTCTCTTCTGCGATTTTGTTCATTCCTTATCAATTCTCTTTGTTGCCTTTTAGCTCTTCTTTGTACCCTATCATATTCTTCATTGATATTACCATTATTTCGGTTTTGTTCTCGCCTTCTTTCTCGGTTGTCATGATTATTTTGGCGAATTTCCTCTTGGAACTCTTGTTCTTCCACCTCTGCTCTCAATCTTTCCATTTCGCAAGCTAAATGTGCTTGTTAAGCATAATGTCTCTCGATTTCACCTTCAATTACCTGTTGATTTCTTCGAATCTCTCTCTCATGTAATATTCTCCTTTATTCTTCCTGATTTTCTTTTCCGCCTGGATTATTTTGCCCCTGACGTCGCCCATTCTCCTGATTCCTGTTATTTTGTCCATTTTAGAGAATTTCGCCTGGTGGAACGTAACGATCTTCAATTATTTCTTTCCTTTCGCAATGCTCTTCATTTGGATTTTGCATTTCTTCATGATATCTTTCTCCAATATTTTACGTAGATGAATTTAGTCTTACTTCACTTCTAATTGGTTTTGAACTTGATCTTGTAGTACTTCTTGACCTCTTATTCTGTAATCTCATGTTTTCCATTCTCAACTCATGGTTTTGCCTTGTCAAATTTGCACGTTCTTCTGCTTCTAACCTCCTCTCTTCGTGTATTCTTTGTCTCAATGCCTCTAACGCTTCAATCTCTTCATTTCCATGAATTATTCCTCAAATTGCTTCCTGATCTCTCTCTTATTGTCTTCCATTTCTTAATTATTGCTCATATTCCATTTCTTCCGTTGAATTTGATCGCCAGGTGTGTACACTCACTCTATCATAATCCATAGTTCTATTTTGCGTTGGTGTATGCTGAATTGGTTGTTGAATTTTATTTTCTCCATCATTTCTTGTATTCATTCTTGATGGTTCTCCGGTTTCGTTTCTTCTTTCTCCAACAAGTCTCTTACTCCTTCTCACAGTTGTTGGTTGTCTTGAAGCATTTCTTCTTCTAGCCATCTCTTCAATCTTAAAGAATTGTTGAAAATTATCTGAAACTTTTCACCAACTATTCTAAATTCTTTCAAATCACAATACTAATTTTCACACTAAAAGCAAGGAAAATCCCTGTTTCTAGCGCCAATATGTAGTTGCAGGAAATCCCACACTACACCCCTCATATGAATTCATACAATCAAGTCATTTTTGGATGAACAATCACAATCTTTATTTATTAATCCCACAAATTCTACAAGAAAGGAAAGAAATGAAATTAAGAAATTAACAATTTCTCTGGACTTTCTCTCTCTTAATGACTTGCTCAATACTCGAAAAAGATCTCCCTCTTCCTAAGCATGTTCGGCTCTTTATATAGGGAATTACATAATGGATGACAGCTAAGATGTCCCTTAATTTCGGATATGACTTGCGATACTCTCGCAAGCTTACAAGTATTAGTTTTGCAAACATTATTAATTTCACAGGATTGTCACACTTCTCCCGTGTTTAGGCTGACGTTATCTATTGCATCATTTCTGTAAATAGTTTGCGACGGCTTCGCAACATTGTAGATGAAGATTTCGCAAATGCGTTGTTGTTGCGATATTCTGATCCGACACCCTTCTCATGAAAACCTAGTTTCTAGGGTCTACTCCTTTTCCTGGTGTGTCCATGTGTATGGCTCCCATGGTAGGGCGCGCCTCCTCGGTCGGGCGTAAATTTCCCGCTGCATGGTACGGCCTTGGCATGAGGTGGTGATGCAGGGTCTGCCATTCCCCATTTCTTTTCCTATGTGTGTTATTACTTTGAAACAAATTGGCTTGCATCCAGGATGGATCTCCTGTGTCTGATAAAATAATTTCCATGCACTTTCCATAATAATTTCTCTTCGTATTGTTCAATTGTAGTTATTTCGAAGGTGGAAGTAGCATGAGTGAATTTTCGTTAGGATGACATTTGAGAAAAGTCATGCCGTACCGAAAGACGTTGTCAATTCCAAGCCAAACATAGATGATAAGTTCTTTACAACATCCGCCACGATTAGGAAAAACCATCCAAGTATGTGTCGATTCTTATGACTGGTCCGGAAAGTGAAGGAGAGGCCCGATAAGATCGGCTAGGAGGTGTAATAAGGTTTTGTCTTTAGAGGAAAGAATATCATGTTTCTCCTATCGACTTTAAAATCTTTGTGAGTTCGTTGCGTCCCTTTGAGAAATGGATGCGATTTATGATGAGCCAGGAATGTGTTAAAGGCAGTTTGACCAAGGCGCAGATCATTGATGCTGTCTCGGATTCCATAGTGCTTCAAATTAGGAAAGATATTCCAGGCTTGGTTGCTTTTATATCCAGATAGTGTCCGGACACCAACACAGCCATATGCAGGTGGGGTGAAATGACTATCTCCTTAGAGAGCGTGGCCGTATTGCTGAACCTTCCCGTAATAGGAAACCTCGATGGCAAACTATCTGCAGATGAAGAAGAAATGCGCGCCGCTCTGGTTACGAAATCAAAAGGATTCATTGGGAAAGAAAATAAGACGAGGTGCTTCTATGGATGGTGGGTGTCTTAGTGGTTTCCTGATGAGTTGGAACCGAATCAGAAGAATAGTATGCTTCATGTTGCGGCGTTCTTAGCTCTTTGGTTATCCATAGGTATTTTTGATGACGTCTCGGGTAAGAAGGAGATAAGACAGGAACTTATCAAGTTTGCCATAAAATTGGAAAAAGGTGTCGTTCTCCCTATTGGCGGCTTGTTTCTTGGTTCTTTGTACACACACTTGGATCATCTGGTCACGGATATGTGCGCTTCAAATGGCTACATGAAAGTGGATTCGTATATTCATGACGCATTTCTCCAAGCGTGGCTATGGGAGCACTTAGAAAGGTATTCTCCAAAACCGTTGTCCGTACTTCCCGAGTCTTGGGTGGCTCTAGGATACTGTGCCGGTTGAATAGGCGCCCAAATATTGGTTCGAACCTGGTTCGATTTCTTGACAACTCGCACATGGTTAATTTTCTTCCATGGTCTCCGGTGCATGCATCCATAACTCAGATTAGTACCTTTGCTCCTTCTCCAAGCATGTATTTGTCTTCCAATAAAGAGGATATGAGTGTTGGAGAGATGGTGTTCATGCGAATCTGCACGCCCGGTCATGTGTCGTCTTTCTTTCGGGGATCTTGTAAATCAGTCTCTTACAATATCGATAGGGTGGCTCCGCATATGGGTTTTGACCAAGGGGTCCCACTCATTCGTCAGTCGGTTGTTCCATAAGTCCTGTTGCCAACTATTCTCGATGCTAGTGTTCTTGTGTCGGGTAATAGTCTGCCTTTTATGCTTGCGGAACGAAATCCATCAACAACCTCCAAATATAACATATTTTGGCAGGATGAGTTTCTCGTTATCCATGGATTCGTGAATGATGTGGTAAATACCGTCGCGGTAAGCCATCTTCTGCGGTTTTAGCGGATCATCCACTGCTGAGGGATCCTTCTTCGCCCAAGCGAAAATCTATTAGCTCGAATGCAGATAGTCCCCAAGTGAAGAAGCGAAGATCTAAAAGTCGTGCAGATGGTTTCCAGTCAACTTTGATAGTCCTACCGACTTTTAGTTGGTCCAATATGCGGGTACTATGATTTTCCTCTTGATTTTAGTTGGATCATGTATATCCTTGTTTCTTTTCTGAGTACTAGTCTTTTGTATCTTGCCTAGGGTCTCAGCAGCGTGAACGCCTTTACCAAACTTGCAAATAGTCATAAAAAATCACTTCTCGAGACGGAGGGTGGTGGTGCTGAGCCTATCCATGGCGATGGGGAACTCGAGAAGGATGAAAGTTCAGATTCCAGTAATGGCGAGACTAGTTCTTCCGATAACAGTGTTAAATCTTCCTTTAGACGGTCTGAAAGCGAATCAGTGAGTCTCCCGCATATTATTTTTTTGGAAGAATATCTAATCCATGATGTCATAGGGGGGAACCATTTATGAAGACGGCCCTGAGACAGAGACTGGTGGAGATACAGCTTCGTCTCCAACTTTTGCAGCCGCACCGAGCGACCTTGAAATGGATGTTGATCGAGATGAAAGCATCATCGTGACTCAGACAATGGAGGGTACTCCAACGTCCGCAGGTGCAATCGTTGTTAGGAATCCCTTGTCGGTCACTGATGCGGTCGCGGGCGCCACTTTCAACCTTCCGTACCTGGTCCCTTATCCGGATCATGTGTTTATCGGGGGATTTAGCATGCCAGCCAAACATGCGGTGCTATACACTAAAATATGGGAAAACTATGGACATATCGCCACAACCAAGAAAATTACTAATTGATTTGCGTTAGTTAAGTGAGTGGAGGAGGCTTTATCTTCAATTGACGATATGTGCAATGTGACTGGTCATACTATTTTTGAGGATGTAATCTCGAGCTGGAGGTTCCATCGTGACATGTGTGTAAACTTCGAATTCAATGTTCCTTGGTTCGTTGAAGGTTTCTCTGAGGTTAAAAAGTTGCTTGTCGAAACAGTCGAAGGTCCTTCTGTGTATATGGTGAAGAAGCAGGAAGCGGAAGTCAAAAAATTATTTAGGAAGCTGATGTTGAAAATGGCGGCTCTCCAAAGCATGAAGGAGGCTCTTGCTAAGAAGAGCAAGCCATTATTGGATAACTTTCCTTAAATGCATTTATGTCTTCTGAACTTCTTATTTTTAGGTTTTTTTTTTTGAAAGGAAAATAAAATACCTAGTTTATGGTTTTGATTTCCTGGATTTCTTGGGTTGATAGACAAATGTTACCTTGAGGGTTTCAGATTATTCTTTTGGAATGAATTATTTTGGAATGGATTGTTTTGGGAATGATGTTGTCTTGGTGACGATTACAAGTGACACAAACATCCTAGGAAAATCATGGAACCGTGTGTTGGTAGATAACATGGGGTGAAATATAACATCGCTATCGGTTTTATCATTCACGTGAAAAATTGAAATAGCGAACCATGTATCTTGTCTAGGTAAGACTTACTCGGTTTTTCAGGTCTCCTGATGAAAAGGGAACCTTCTGGGTGCAAGACCGAGTTTTATGGGAAGCACCGCCGTGATTGTTGGAAGTCCCCAGTCATCTCATCTGATAATCGAGTCGTCGATCCCTAGTTGGATCATTCTCCTTTAATCTCTAGGAAGTCCCCAGTCATCCCTCGCCGTGTCAAGACTAATAATCGGGTCGTCTGGTAACTGAGTCGTCGATCCCTGAGCGGATCGCCTGCTTCTACCATCTTGTGTATAGGTCGAAGCATGAGATCGATGGTCAAAAATTGACATTGTAACCGAAAGATCAATCTCCCACTATGGTCGCCAATTGTTTGAGGGTGAAAACGGTTTCTGCTGATTTTGGTAATTTCGGGTGTGTAGGTGAGAAAGGAATTTAAACCCTAAACAATGTACTGCAAGGGAGTACTTTAGATTCAAGAGATTAATCTGTACAAATCCGGCCTAAACCAAGAAATGGCCATTCCAGACTTGCTTCGGTCACAAAGTGAAGGATAAGGGTTGGTTTTGGGGAGGGAAGCGAAGAATATGTTAAGACCAGAATAGTTGATTCTGGAAGAGTAGTTGTTTTACGACTTGTATCAGAAAGTGGGAAGCTAACAGATGGATATCTAGCAAGTGTTTTCTGAGTGTTGTATATTGCTGACCTGAACTTGTTGTTTGGTGGAAATAGGTAATGCCTATTTATACAAGTCGAAGTGAAACGTACTCTGGTCTCATTAAGAAATGGAAAATGGGTGAGTAAATGGGATTAGGTGATAGCCAGTAATGCCTAGAATTTATATTCCATAAAATAAAGAGTTTCATCATTACTTCCTGTATTTACTAACCGCCTCATCCTTATGAAACTTTCTTATAACGAGCGTAGTGTGCGCCGCACGCTGTAAACCGCCAAACCAATACCCAATGAGCATCCCCCAGTTTGTGACATGCGTTGATGTCTCGAGTGTTTTCGTGGAAAACATGTAGCACGTTGTTGTTGTCTGGCAAGTTGAGATTGGGAGACTTGCCGGATCGGTGGTGACCTTCGACGGTCGAGATTTTGCATCTTAAGAGAAAAGGTGGTCGTTGATTATTATAACCCTTCGCTTGGTAGCCAGTGGCATCAAAGCATGATCAGTATGGATTTAATATGGCCTAGTTTAGGCGCGGCCAAAAGTTAGGGTTTTGGCTTTGTTTATGCGCAACTAAACTAGGGCCAAAGGTTTCCATGCGTTAGCTGGTAATCTTGGACGGCTAAGATCTGCACCTTGGATGAAAATTGGCCGTTGATTGTTATAGACCTTCATTTTGGTAGCCGTATAGGGAAGTCCGGTATGGCGTGGTGTGGCAAGGTGGTTGGCATGCCATTGGCACATGTGGTATGGTATGCCTTGGCGCGGTTTGGTGTGGCCAAAACTAGGGTTTTGGGCCAAAGGTTACCATGCGTTGTTTGGAAACCTTGGTCGACTAGGATTCGCATCTAGGATGGAGTATGGTGCGGTAAGGCGGTTGGCATGCCATTGGCACATGTGGCATGGCATGCCTTGGCGCGGTTTGGCGTGGACAAAACTAGGGTTTTGGGCCAAAGGTTACCATGTGTTGTTTGTCAACCTTGGACGGCTAGGATTTGCATCTAGGATTAAAGGGTGATCGTTGATCATCGCACGACTTCGTTTTGGTAGCCTCAATAGGGAAGGCCGGCATGGTGGGGCCAAGGCAAAATAATGATGCGGATGGCTTGGCATAGTGGGGCCAAGGGTTTAGCATGGACGGCTTGGCATGGTGAGGCCAAGGAAATGTGCGGTTGGCTTGGCATGGTGGGGCCAAGGGTTTGGCATGCCATTGGCGCATGGTGCGGCTAGCATGGTTAGGGCCAAGGTAATGTGCAGTAAGCTTGGCATGGTGGGGCCAAGGGTTTGGCATGCCATTGGCACATGGTACGTCTAGCATGGCTGGCCATTGGTGCGTCTAGCATGGTTGGCATGCTGATAGACACATTTTTGTGTCTGAATTGTCCTCAATATCTCTATTGTTAGTCTCGATTTTTGTACTTATTATGGTGTTTTTATGTTTGTGTAGGTGTTTTTGGAGGAATACACTTGTGTGGAAAAAGTTTCTCAAAAAGAGTTATATGGACCCCCGGGAAAAAAGTGATAAATGCACCCTCATGTTGGTTAAGGGGCACCTCAGGGCATCCCAGCTGTTAAAGGCGCCCGTGTTTTGAATCAGGGCACCTCACCCTTTCTTCATGATTTAAAGATGAATTTTGGCGGGAAAAAGTTCTTTCACCTGCGTAACTTCTGAGATTCTCTGGGAATGATTATTCACGAGATTCTCGTGATTCTGTTCGTTGGTATTTGTTGGCATGGATCTTTCGAGATTAAACAAGGTTGGTAAGTTCACTAGATTCTACAAAAGAGGAAGATTTTCACCGAGGGAATGAAACAGAGGAGCGGGAAATTTTCACGGGATCTCACGTGATTTTTTCTGGCTGACGTGTGTTGCTAGAGTATTTCACTCCTTCTAAGCATGCTTGTATGATCCCAGCTGATGTTTTGTGTATGATAGAGATAAACAGGGAAACAATCCTCGCTGCAGACTCGTGAAAATATTCCGAGTTATTTTTCTTAATTGCGAGAAGATATGAGAATTAAACTGAAGATATTTGGTCATGTGGGTATATATAGGAGTATCTAGAGGCCATATAATGGGACGGAGAGTTGAGGGAAAGTTCATAGCATTACAGAGCCAAGAAAAATCGAGTTGCAGAGAACGGAGTTTGTTGCTGCTGAAGAAGGAACGAAGAACATAAGACCCTAAAGAACTGTCGTTCATGCTATAGTGAATGTGACATTTTTGAAGATAGCCTTATATGCTACAGTTTCAGTGGCATCATTTGTATCGTTTTCTTTAACAGCTGGTTTGTAACTATTATAAGTGTCACAAACCGGATTTTCACCATTTTTCATCATTTGTAAACCATTTTTGAGCATAAATACATTCTTTGAGAGGGTTTTCAACATGATGATGAGCTAATTCTCCCACAACCAAGGCAATAAGAAAACTATTTATGCATGGATAATTGGTAATTAATTTATTTTCTCTAATTATAATTTATAATTCACTCAATCATTGCTTTTGCAGAGTTCTAAATTGTTTGCATAATTTCCTTCATTAGTTGTGATTCAATTAGATAGGTTATACTTTGTATTAAGATAATCTATTCTTAGGGGATACAATTAATTTTTGAGAATTTTCCTGATTATTGTGAATTAATAAAAAAGGGACTCAACAGATAATTAGAGTTTTGGATTATTACTATCATTCATTCATGTGTAATAGTGGAATCAGTGTCTTGGTTATTCTAATATCTTGAAATCAATCTTTCTCTAAGTTTTCTTTACTTTTAAGTTTTATTAAATATAAAATCCATTGCTTTCACAAGTCTCAACGAACCTTTTTACTATAACAGTATTGAGTTCACATCAATTTTTGGCGCCGTCGACACGGACTTGTCTTTAGGCTAGAGTTTTTAGATTTTTTTTGTTTTCTTTTTTTAGGTTTTTATTTCTTTTGTTCTTCTTTACATTTTTGTTTTTTGTCTTTTCCTTACAGAATTTGGAATTTAGAGCGAAATAAAATTGTTCCAAAGCTTTTGGTGAATACTTAAAGACTTGGAGTAAAAGGCAAAGCGAAAGGAGCGAAAGAACAAGTCATGTCTATATTTATAACCGGGGTCTACTTTACAATGAACTGCATGTTCACCATATGAATCCAAGCAACTTTGTGATGCAAGCGAGGAAGCGAGAGTCGAGGGATAAGCGGGATCATTAACACGTATTTGAGGATAGACCTACTCCCAAGGAGACATCTTCTCGCCCTAGCCCCTCAATGGAATAGCAGGAAGAAAATCTTGGGCATGTCTTTGCTTGCAAACAACCAAAAACCGCTTTACTCTCTCTCCGTTAGCATGTAAACTCTATCAATGTCCTTAACCACTTTACCAAAAAAAGAGCACTCCGCCAGATGCTTTGTGCTTTAGGGGGCGTTGTCTTTATTGGTAAGTTGTTAAGATCAAAATCGAGAAGAGTCACTTGAACGTTTCAAAGCCTTATTAAAATTATCATCCATACCGTCCACACCACTACTCCTCAATATGTGATCCTGTAATCCCGCATTTTTTTTGGTGAAGCCACAAAAACATACTCTGATGCCTCCTAGCAAGATAAAGTCCAAGACCTCCATATCGATAGGTAGAGTAGATAGTCTCCACTTGGGCTCTCAAAGAACGGTCCCCACACACCACGATGCCTTCCACCACTTCTCACAAGCCTCTATCAAATATATCTACCGCCTCCATAATATAGTCCGGGTGACAAATACGAAGGCCAAAAAGAAGCTTGGAGATACCCATACACGTTAAAAAGCGAAGAATTCACTTTGAGGATCATGGAGCTTGGATAAAATCAGCATCAAATCCACCGCTGCTTTTCAGCCCTCTTAATGGCAAGGCCCTTCACAAAAACCATCATCCGAGGCTAATGCACCACCTAATAGTTTGACTCCCTTATCTGGTCTTGAGATTTCGACAGAAACATCCCATCACTTATCCTTCGTCCATCACAAGAGGGCCAAATATTTCGGTTTTCTTAATATTCAATAAGCCCGGTAACAAGCAGCTCCTTTTGATAATAGTGAGTGCTTTTGCCACTT
>JAJJWX010001488.1:0-21904 GCA_023529315.1 Papaver bracteatum | reverse complement strand
AAAAAAAGACCATAAATGGGTTTAGTATGGGTTTAGACGTAGTGGTGGACGACTAATTTTGTCAAGCGTACATATACTCTACGCCCGCTCGTGAACGTTGATATAAATTGCGCCCCATTCTAGCGTAGATAAAGATAACGCGCGACGTTGGTGCGGTGTTATAGAATGCGCTTGAGGACGGCGCACGTAAACTCAACGCCTGGAGATGGCGCGGTCACTTAACCACACGCCTGGTGAGGCGTAGGTAAAATACACGCACCACCGTCATGCGCATATAAATTCAACGCCTCATTGGGCGTTCATATACTTAACGCTTGTCATTAGGCGTTTATAAACTCAACGCCTCATGAGGCGTACACTTCAGCCCCGCCTAAATCGCGCGTTTGTATACTTACCGCCCCTCCACACCATTTTTTCGCACGCGTAATTTTATACACCAGCCGCATGTAGGTAAACTACACGCACCACCATCATGCGCATATAAATTCAACTGCGGATTGGGCGTTCATATACTTAACGCTGACATGAGGCGGTTATAAACTCAACGCCATTGAGGCGTACACTACATCACGCCTGAGTCGCGCGTTTGTATAGTTACCGCCCTCCACACGATTTTTTCAAGACGCGTAATTTTATACACCCAAACGCATAATAAACGCCACGCATATCCCACGTGTTGTTTTTTACCCTAATTTTATCCGTCGTCTTCTATTCTTTTCTACCTCTTTCTTTCTACCTCCCAAAACCAGTTCGCCTAACAGATTAGCAGCAGGGTACGAATTTTTTTAACCGACGTTCTTGCCTACCTCAAAGATCTCGGGTAAAACAATGTGTAATTTTCTGTTCTTTTTTCTTCAATATTAATTATTTGTCGATTAATTATTCGTAGGTTTAAGTTTGTTAAAATTAGGTAATTTGATATGGCTAGTATGTGGGTTAACAATTTTTTTTAAATTAGTTGGTTTTTAATTTGTTTATATTACGTTCATCATGATGTTGCCCAAATTGGTTGGTTTTTATAAGTTTGGATATAATTTGGTTATTGAAATGTAAATTTATTTTTAAATTTATAGAAACCGTTGCATTAATTTGGTTATTGAAATTTTTATGTGAAATTTGAATTAACAGTTCCGATTAATTGGTTATTGAAACAAATTCAATATTTTGGGAATTGATATATGTTATATGAACTAGTCATATGTTTACACAAAACCACACCTTTAAATTCATATAACACAGTTGTAATTTTTTTTTTTATGTTTAAATTTAGGAATAACGATGGTTGGTTAATTTTAATTGAAATAGCATCTCTCTTATGTGTTTGTAAATGTGCATAGATGTTGAACCGATTCACAGCGCGGTTCAATGGTCGCGTCAAGACGAATAAGAAACAGAAATGTGTAGCCGAAGAGGATTATAACTTAATCTCTACTGGTAAAATAAAGGAGGTTGATATTCCCCGTTTAGGGAGGTTTCCTATACTGCAAGATGATAAACCACACGCTACCCAGGACATCACATTTTCAGGGGAGCAACAATTGAAGTATCAACATCGTGGAAGTTTGGCAAAGGTAATTCATCACTACCAATTTATTTCCCAACACTGTCCTAGAGCTAAATATATTATCGAAAAAGCGGGATGGCAAAGTTTATTGAGCATACAATGTAGTGAAACCCAGCATTCGATGGTTGATTATATTGTTGAGCGGTTTTGGGATACAACAAACACTTTTCACTTCCCATTTGGTGAGATGGGATTCACCCCTAGATTGGCTCATGTTGACTGGACCGGTATTGGTGAAGGGAATGACGTTCCATACAATTGGGAAGTACCAATTTGAATTTGTTCGTGAGCATATTTTTCCGGATATCCAAGATGTAACGACGTGTCCTAAAGCTCCTTCGTGGGTTTCAAATTCAATTACAATTAAATATTTAAGCTCTTATTTCTCGAAAGAGAAGTTGGTTGCCGGCGAAAATGATAACACTCTGTCTCATAGAGTAGCAATAGCCTTTTTCATGTGTGTGTTGGGACATTTCTTCTTTTCGAATGCAAAGACCTACATAGATGCTGGATGGTTAGCTGCTTTTGAAGATCTAGATATAGTGTCCACGTTTGACTGGGGTGGTGCGGCTTTTTCTAAATTGTATGCATCACTCCGTTTGTCTGGGAGGAGACAAAAGGCATTATGCGGTCCATTCCAAATCTTAGAGGTATTATCTTTATCTATTTTTTTGATCTCCTCATTCGTTCTTAATTTTTTTGAGAAGTTATTAACTTGTTGAATTATTTTGATGGAGTAGTTTTGGGGGTATGAATACCTGGGCATTTGTCGACCTCCTTTCTCGCTTGAATGAAGAACAACTATCTGTTCTAGCTTCTAAATGGCCTCAGTATCTTCTAAATGGAATGTACCAAGAATACAAATGATATTTTCCGTTGTAGGGATTTCTTCGAGTAAGCTTACTTCTGAACAAGTGACATGGCGCCCATGGGAATCATACGGAGAGAAGTCCTTGCATATGATATGGGAAGCACGGCTGTGAGGCTATCCTCACTTCGAGATATATATTTTCGTACATGGGCATTGTGAGTTAATAATAAAATTTTATTTTGTTAATAAGACATATTATTTAGTAAATAACATACGCATGATATTTCTATTTGTACAGCATAACATGTACCTCGGAGAACGGTGTTGGAGGCAAAACCATTATACTTTTGCTCTTCCCATAAAACTACACACAATAATTGGTGATATTGGGAATTTTCAAGCAGAACGCCTAAAAAGGGAAGGTGAGGTCGATGCAATGAGATAGTGCAAGTTGTCAAAGATTATGATACATATTTACAGTACTGGAGAAAGGTAACTAACTACAGAGACTATGTGACTCATCCTTGTTGGGAAGCCCAAACATATGGGTATGTCGGTGATGTGTATACAAACACAATTGATCAACCAGCTGAACATGTACCTATCCCTCCTCCGCACCTATTATCCCACGTAAGTGTACCAATATCCTTTTTATTGTATATTTTATAATTTTGTATTTTTATAATTGTCTTATGTATTTATATTTAATTTTGACAGCATGATGCTTACACCTTATTTCAAGAAAATGCTGATTTTATTCAACAATTCCGCCAGTTACGTTAAAACAAACTAAAGAGAGGGTGGACATTATTTTGGCGAAAGAAGCAGAAAATAGAAAGGCTGAACACTTGAACACGGATTTGCAACAACAACTATCTCTATTTCGTACCCGCACAATTTCCAACCCCAACTTGATACGGTTCGTTTTCCCAAACAATGCCACCCCAACTTTGGACAAGTATGACACAAGGATCGTGTTCTTCAGTCAATACCACTCCAAGAATGCAGATGCCTTTTATGCCACCCGAGCCACGCCTTCGGATACGGATATGAATAATGGTTAATTTTTTTCCATCGAAGTCTATTGAGTTGCGATGCCTATCACAGAGTGTAGTCATTTTGTAGTCCACTCAAGTCTATTGAGTTGCCGTGTGTACATAGTGTAGTCATATCATGTCACCGGCATTCACTTTTGCTTTTTGGAAAAGATTCTATTACTAGAAAAACAGTTTATATTTTATATATTTATATTGTTCTTGGATATTGGTTATAAATTAATGATAGGAGCCATTGTAATGTATCCACCACAATCTCCGTCTTCTGCTTTCATAAAGTAATGGAAGAATATGAGAATATAGCTCATTCTTTTTCTCTCTTTTCTTCTTCTTCTTCTTCTTCTAATAGTAGTTTTTATTCGTCCGATGACGATGCAATAGCAATTATGCAAAATAACATGGCCGTTAGTTTGGGAGTCCTGGTTTCCAATTCAAAATGGCCTCAAACTCAGTATCAAAAATACCTAGAGATCGTGTGGCGGGGAGCGGGAACTTCTATATAGCGACTATTTTGCTCCGTTCCCAAACCAACCACCCAATGTTTTCCGAAGAAGATTTAGGATGCGTGACAATTGTTTAACCGAATAGTAGAAGGTGTTACCAATGCCGAAAAGATATTTTCTTCAAAAGCCGGATGCATGCGGAGTTTTAGGATTGAACCCTCATCAAAAAGTCACGGCATCGATCGAATGTTAGCTTATGGATGTGCGGGAGATGCAATAGATGAGTACTTACGATAGGAGAATCCACTGTTTTGGAAGCAACACGTAGGTTTTGTAAGACGATTGTTAATGTGTATGGGAAAGAATATTTGCGTGAACCAACGGCTGGTGATGTTGAATTGTTGCTTAAGCAAAACAAAGACCGTGGATTTCAGGGGATGCTCGGTAGCCTAGATTGCATGCACTTGGAAATGGGATAAATGTCCGTCGCGGGAGAATCGGGGCTTACACGGCGTATAAGGGGAGCGAAAGTATCATCTTGGAGGCGGTGGTATCGTATGATCTATGGTTTTGGCATGCATTTTTGGTATGCCCGGTTCAACAACGATATTAATGTTATGAATCGTTCATATGTTTTTTCAAGTCTTGTAACAGGTAAAGCACCACCGGTGAGCTACGAGGTAAACGGACATTCATATGATATTCTGTATTATCTAGGTGATGGCATCTACCAGAGATTCCTACTATTATTATGGCCATTAAACATCCTAATTCGGTAGGAAGAAGGTATTATTTACATCGATGCAAGAGGGGGCAAGAAAAGATGTAGAACGGGATTTGGTGTACTACAACAACAATTCGGAATCATCAAACAACCTGCAAGAATGTGGAACCCGGATGTGCTTGCCTATATTATGAAAACTCTGTATAATCTTACATAATATGATAGTCTAGGATGAGCGTCTACCCGTGACTGCCACATGTTTATGAACAACGAAGTAACCCAAGACCGGTTAATATATTAAGAGGCAATAGTGACGAGTTTTCCCAAATTAGAGCATCGCAATCGCTGACGTGCAATGCAGAACAAAGATGCGCATATTCGTTTGGATGACTTGATCAAACATTTATGGTTAGAATATGGGAATGAATAATTGTATTTTGCATTTTATTTGTATCTTACCTTTCGCTAATAATAAATGGATTTATGCATTGATTGGTTAGAGTAGAATTGAATATGATATTTTTTATCTTTAACCACACCAATCCCGGTTACATCAACGAAATATTTAAAAACCGACAAAATACCTAGACGATGGATAGTCCTTACAACAATCTCAAAATGTTCGTGACATGAACATTTATACTACAAATAATAACTCAGCTAATTTAAATATTATTTTAAATTACTAATATGATTTTCTATTAAGATTGGTTTCTTCTATTACGAACTATGTCCGCTCTGCGAAGTTTGAAGTACTCTTGTTGTACCTCATCCAATTTTCCGAGATCCATCATAATTATGCGAAATTTGTCGTCATCAGTTTGTTTGGCTATTTTGGCCGCTTGTTCTGCTTGTTTAGCTGCAAACTCGGCTTCTCTTTGTTCCATCTTGAATTTTGATTGTGCTTGGTAATGAGTATTGAAATTTTGTTGTTCTTTAATAATTATTCCCATTAATTCCTCTTGGACATTGGATTTTTCTCTCCCTGTTTTCTTCAATCGTTTTTCTGCTTTTTTCCCCAACTGTCGGAGATATGTGTTCTCTATATCACCCTTATCCGTTGAGGTACCGGTCTCATCTGGAATTGTTGTTTGCCGTCCATCCCCATCTACCTCGTTATTCTCATAACTATCCAAATCGTGCGTCGTATCGAATACAAAAGTCGATCGACGATTGTATTTTATATTTTCTATGACAATTGGGTAGCATTCTTCATGCCTAATTTTTTTTCCATCGTTGCATTCCTTAAAACGCTTTTTAATTTCTTCAATCTGTTCATTTTCTTTAAAAAAATTTTAAGTTTAGCTGCGTTTGAATATGATAAAATAATGGTTTAGCAATATGGAGAATACTTACCCTTGTTTCGGACCCCATCCGGTATGATATTCACCGTCCACTTCGCCTCTTTTGCGAAAACAAAGACACATCTTTACTTATTTCTTGGTATCGTTTTTCCATGAACTCCATGTCCGCTCTGGAGCATCCGGTAAATGAACTTCAATATCATCCTTGATCGAGTCCACAACGCCTCCGATTGATCAGTTCCAACACCGGATCTTGAGATATTGCTAAATAAATTTTACACATCGTTACGTCTTCAACTGTCGTAAAATTGGGACCTCGTGGTGCTCGTGCTGTTGGTTCTCTTCGTGGTGCCATTGGTAGCAATCCCTGTAAAAGTTGTAAATGATTTGATCGGAAAATGGAACTAATACTGATATATTTTCTTGTTATTGTTCTGATAGAGAGATGTGGGAATACGATGAAGGAATTCAGCTTTATATATACACGATTAAATCTTTAAAATTCCCAACGTTCCAAAAATCTGGCAAACACAAGATTCAAAAAATTAAAACGGTCGATTTTTCTGCAAGGTTTGAAAAATCACCAACGGCAGGATTATCGTAATAAATTTGAAAATAAAATAAAATGCGGCGTTCACTTTATCAACGCCTCTTAGTAGGCGTGGTCTTTATCAACGCCACTTAGTAGGCGTGGAGTTTATCAACGCCTCTTTGTGGGCGTAAACTATAATAACGCCCCTCAACAGGCGTGCACTATATAACCGCTTCACCCGTGCGCACATTTTATTAACGTCCCACTGGAGGCGTTATCTTCACCTACGCCCGATGAGGCGCACATTATAAATATGCCCAGTTGGGGCGTACTTTTTAACTACGCCCGAGTGCGGGACGCAGACATTACCAACGCTTGACTTCAAGCGGAGACTTTACAAACGCATGTTTAGAAGCGCAGTTTATATAAACGCCCGACTAAATTTAAGTTTAGTCTTGGTCGCAGACCAAATTTGGTCTGTAAATTTGGTATGGTCTTCGATTTGGTCTTTACTCCGTCCCACTACGGCTCTTCTGCGGACCAAATTTTTACTCTTGGTCGCCTAATGCAGACGCTCTTAGAGGATATCCAATTTTTCATGTCACCATCAAGTAACTAACAAAGCCTCCAACAGTGTATTTAGTGGTATGAGCAACAGCTGAGTACGAACAATAAATTGAACAACCAAACTTGATAATTAATCCTTATAAAAATCCCTAACTATTTTTCTAATGATCAATAAGTAAATAGTATTTTACCTAGAGAACTATATAACACATTTTTGAACCATTCTACATTCTAAAAAATAATTCTTGTATAGTTATTTCATCGAAAATGATTTGTACACCGTGCGGTGTGTGCACCGTGTGAGAGGAGAGTGGGGCCCACTCCCGCCCGCTACATATCCCAATGTTGAGAGGTAATCTAGGACTGTATAATCCCTCTCGGTGCACATCACGGTGCAGTTTTTCTGGCAGGTATAGAATAGCCCTTCTTTTCATAGATTAAGTATGAAGGTTGGAGATTTACATTTAATAAGTGATTAAAAATACACACATTAAAACATGTCAGATTTAGTTGATCCAAGAGTTGCCAATTTATTTTATTATTGACATCCTCAAGTAATATATTTAAAAATAGAAACCAGAATTTATTAAAGTTTTACCATTTATCATAGATATTTTTTATAATAGAAGTTATTCGTGTTCCTGGAAGAAAATTAAATTATAGCTTGGCACATAAGCTTATAAAATAAACTGCAAAGTTGTATTAGCAGAGAATGCTATAACATGGCAAATGAGCTTGTATTTTGTTCATTTTTCTTTAATACAAAAATAACTTTCATTCAAATAAGATATTACATCTCCACATCTTCCTGAATACCGCTGCGTATCTAGTTATATACATTTTTTTAAAGAAAATCATAATCATGGTTTTGCTAAAAGTGACATGTTTCGTAGTTAATATAGGGGTTGTCAAATCTTAATAGGGTTACCAAATTCTATATATATAATCTAAAAGACTTGTTTTTATTTGGCTAAATGATAACTCAAAGCATTACCGCAACATATTTTTCTATTTATTTGAATGGCTCCCATGGTGAAACTTTTTGGGCTGAAAGAGGACTTCGACAAGAGATACACTATATTCATGCACTTATTTGTTGGTTTTCGTACAAGTTTTATATCATTACATTTGTTTTCTACTTTAACCTCTTAATGAATTGAAATATCCGAGAAAAATTTACTAACATTAAAATGAAAAAAGGAGTGATTTTGCTACAAAGAGAAGATCACCTCTGGGATTGAAATAAGATTGAAGTGAAAAATATGTAATCATTTAGATGTAGTGGTTGATTCATTACATGTTAAATTAAGAGTCGTATAACTCTCCTTTCTCAACCCCTAACCACAAAAAAGAAAAAAATAAAATAAAAAATCCGCCCCTTACTTGCTGGATCTAGTCCGAGTAAGACTTCATATTTATTTGGTTATTCAGTATGTAGCTGCAGTATTAGTTTATAGTAGTGTCTTTAGGTTGTTGCTGAGAGCCAGGAAGCTATGGATGTGTTTGAGGGTGAAAACGATTTCATTGATTTCAGGTGTGTAGGTAAGAAACGAATTTAAACCCTAAAACAATGTACCTAAGGGAGTATTTTAGATTCTAGAGATCAATGCATGACAGTCCGCCTAAACCAAGAAATGGCCGTTCAGATTTTCTTCGGTCCAAAGTGAAGGAGAATGGGTTGGTTTTGGGAGGGGAAGCAAGGAAAGTGATGAGACCCTAATAGTTGATTTGGAAGAGTAGTTGTTTCTACGACTTGTATCAGAAAATGGGAAGCTAACAAATGGAAAGCTAGAAAATGTTTCTGAGTGTTGTATGCTCCTGACTGAACTTGTTGTTCTATGGAAATAGGTAAGATCTATTTATACAAGTCGAAGTGAAACGTACTCTGATCTCATTAAGGAATGGAAAATGGGTGAGTAAATTGGAGGAGGGTGGTAATCGTTAATGCATGGAATTGATGTTCCATAAAAAAGAGCGTTTCACCATTAACTCCATGTATTTACTAACCACCTCATCCTTATGACACTTCTTATGACGGGAGTGTAGACGACGCTGTAAACCGCCAAACCAATGCCCAAAAGAGGATCCTGGTTTGGATATGTGTGATGCCTTTAATGTTTTGTGGAAAATATGGCATATTATTGTTGCCCTGGAAAGTCGAGCTTGGGAGACTTGCTAGATTAGTGACTGGACGGCGGTCGTGATTTTTACATCTTAAGAGGAAAGGTATCGTTGATCGTCGCACGCTTTCATTTTTAAATGGTACGATAGGGAAGGCCAAAGATGGTGGCATGCCAAGGTTGGCATGCCATTAGTGGATGCTTTTAGCCGCTTTGCGTGGGCCAAACTAGGGTTTTAGACCGAAGGTTACCATGCGTTGTCTGGTAACCTTGGATGACTAGGATTTGCACTGGATTGAAGGAGACTGTTGATTGTCGCACGCCTTTCGTTTTTTTGGTATCCACATAGGGCAGGCCAGCATGGTGGCGCCGGGTTAGGTTGGAATGCCATTAGCATGGCATGCCTTGGCACGGCGGTTGGGCCAAACGTTACCATGTGTTGTCTCGCAACCTTTGCATTTACTAGGGATTTTCTGGGATTGAAGGGCACTGCTGATTGTCACACGCCGTTTTAGTAGTCAAGATAGGGCATGCCAAAGATGGTGGCATGGCTAGGTTGGCATGGGGCCATGGAAAGGTGCTTTTGGCATGGCACAGTGGGGCCAAGGGCTTGGAATGGTGGGGCCAAGGGTTTGGCATGCCGTTGGCACATGGTGTGGCTAGCATGGCTAGGGCCAAGGCAAGGTGCGTTTGGCTTACATTGGTGGGGCCAAGGGTTTGGCATGCCGTTGGCACATGGTGCGGCTAGCATGGCTAGGGCTAGGAAAAAGCGTTTGGCTTGGCATGGTGGGGCCAGAGTTTGGCATGGCAAGGCTTGATTTTGGCCAGCCAAAGGTTATCGTTTGGACCCACAGATCTACATCTTAAGTGGAAGGGTGGTCGCTGATTGTCACGAACTCCTTTGTTTTGGCAGCCAGCTTTGTATGGTGAGGCGAACGATAGCAATGTCGGCACGCCATCAGAGACGGGATGGCATAGCTCCATTGGCACGCTGATGCTACCGTATGCTCTACGCTTTAGGTGGCCGGAAACGGCTTGCCATTGGTATGGGCAGCGGTTGGCAGCGGTTGGCATGCCTTGGCGCGGTAGGTGTAAGGGGTATGGTTTGCCATTGACACAGTTGGTGCTACCGCACAGCAGTGCCGCTTTTTACGCGTAGGTGGTCGAACGGCTTCCATTGGCACAGCACCGGCATGGTTGGCATGCCTTGGCAGCGGTAGGTGTGGCTGGCAAGGTTTTCCATTGGCACAATGGTGCGGCTGACATGGTTGGCATGCCTTGGAACCAGAGTGTGATGGCATCAGATTCCATCGGCACAAGAAAGTGGCTGGCATGCCTTGGCATGGTAGGTGGATGGAACTGGCTTTCCATTGGCACAGCCGTGAGAGAATTAGGCTTTGGCCTATCGAAACCCTAATTAACATTTGCGTACCCTCGTAATTTTCTCAGATATATTAAAGGGTTCAATAAATGTGCTTGGTGGAGACATTATTACTCAAGTTCTCAGGATATCATTGTCTCGACTAGGGTTTTATAATTTTAACCCTAAGCTAAAAACCACCATCAACATTTAGTCCCCCGCTAGCCTGAACCTGGGCATTGTTGTGAATTAAGGATATGATTGTGACAGCATGGACCTGAATCGGGAACGTAAAGTTGCGCAAGATCGCTTTGAAAGTCCGACTAACCTTTTTTTCTGTAGAGAGGTAAGGATAGTTCATGATCCCGCGTTTGGAAGCATCAGACAGATTCTATTTGTGGTGTAGACCGTGAAGTGGAGAGATGACGATCTTTTTGGTCCGCCACGCATCATCTTGCCCGGTAGGAATATTATAACCCTGGATCGACAAGTTGGTGATGGTGCGGAAATCATGGCACAAACATCTTGCATGATGGGCCACAATAATGGAATGGATAACTCCAAGGCAAGTGTAATGGTAAGGCGCGCCGTTTGGTGAGGCAAAGCGCATGGACAACTTGGCGCAGTGGCTAAGGTGAGGCATGGTTTCGTAAGGCAATGGGTACGAACGGCTTGGCGGTGGTGCTAAGGCATGGCGCAGACAGCTTGGTGATTTATCTTCACGGTCCCAGTTGCCTCTTTTCTTACTTGACTCAAATAGGGAAGTCATTTCTACTTCAAACTCCAAAGCACCCATGTCTATAAAAGGGGGGGGCCTCTCCTTTTATTTCACGTCTTCATTTTTTTCCTGGTCGTGTGGTGACAATAAGCGACGATAGAATCCAGGTATGACTTTTTAGCACTTCCTCTTTAACTTGCTTTCTTTTTACTTCCTTGTTGGTGCAAAACCCTAGTTGTAGCAATGTCGATCGCTCTCAACTTATCGTATGGAAGTAGGCTAGAGATAAACTCATTCCTTCCCCATGAAAACCTAGTTTCCCCAGGGTTTGCTACCTTTCTTGGTTTGTCTCTGTGAGTATGGTTCCCATGGTGGGCGCGCTTCCTTGGCCTGGCGCGAATTTCCCGCCGCAGGTACGACCTTGGCATGAGGTGGTAATGCAGGGCATGTCAGTCCCTATTTATTTATGACATACATATTATGACCTCGAAACAAACTGGCTTGGCGTCTAGGGTTGATCTCTTTCTTCTGAAAAATAATTTCCATGCACTTTCCGTAATAATTTTTCCTTCCTTCGTATTGTTCCATTGTAGTTATTTGGAAGGTGGAAGTACCGAGATAATCTTCGTATCACTTGAGAAAAGTTCTGCTGTCAAAAGACATTGGCAATTCCAAGCCAAACGTAAGTGATGAATTCTTCACAACATCAGCCACTAATGAAAAAACCACCCTGGCACGCGGCAATTTCTTATGACCGGTACGAAAGTGAGGAGAAGACCGGTCGGTTCGGCCGTGGCTTAATAAGGTTTTGTCTTCGTGAGGAAATATCATGCCTTCCTATCACTTTAAAATCTCTGAGTCCGCTGCGCCCTTCGAGAAACGGATGCGATTCATGATGAGCCAGGAGCATGTAAAAACCATTTTGACCAAGGCGCAGATCATTGATGCTGTCACAAGCTTCCTATTGCTTCAGATTAGGAAATATATTCTAGGCTTGGTTGCTTTTATTTCCCCGGATGAGAACTGACACCCACACCCGCCATATGCAGTGGGGTGAAATAACTATCTCCTTAGAGAGCGGGTCAGAGTTGTCAATCTTCCCATAATTGGAAACCTCGATGTTAGGTTATCCGGGATGAATAAGAAATGCACGTCGCTCGTTGAGAAATCAAAAGGATTCGTTGGAAGGAAAAAAACGGAGGACGAAGTGCTTTGCAAGGACTCATAGGTATCTCATGGTTTCCAATGAGTTGGAGTTTAATCGTAAGAATAAGACATTCATGTCGCTGCGTTTCCTGATTATTTGGTTATCCAGATATTTTGGCGACGGCTCCTGCAAGAAGGAGATAAGGCAGAACTTTAATGTTTGCCAAAATTGGCAAAAGGCGCTGCTTCCCTATTGGAGGTTCGTTTATTGGTTCCTCTCGTATGCACACTCGATCACCTAGTTCCTGACATGTGCGCTTCAAACGACTATATGAAAGTGGATTCGAAATTCATGCCGCCTTTCTTTAAAGGTCGCGGGAGCACTTCGACAAAGTATGCCGCAAAACCGTTGGTTGTTCTTCCGAGTCTTGAGGTGGCTCTAGGATACTGCTACATTTTAATAGATGTCCAAAGATTGGCTTGAACCCAGTTGGATTTCTTCTTTTTTGACAACTCGTGACATGGTTAATTTCGCCATGGCTCGTGTACATGCGGGCCCATAACTCGATCAAGACCTTTGCTCCCCGCTCCGAACATGTTCCTTTTCTTCTCGACATAAAGAGGATCCTGGTATTGGAGAGATGGTGTTCATGCTAAGCTGCACGCCGTCATGTGTCGCCCTTCTTTCGAGGATCTTGCAAAGCAACTTACAACATCGATAGAGCGGTTTTAATATGGGTTTTGACCAAGGGGTACCACTCGTCATAGCTTCGTTGTCCCGTAAATCCTGCTGCCAAACTGCTTCGATACTAGTGTTCTTGTGTCTGCAAAAAGTCTCCTTTTCTCGCTATGAACGAATCCATCAAAACCCCCAAATATAACACATTTCGATGAGTTTCTCGTTATCCATGGATACGTGAATGATGTGGCAGAAACTGGTCGTGGTAAGATTTCTCCTCGTGGTTTTAGCGGAATATCCATCGTTGAGGGACCCCCTGAAAAAATCCGTCACCCCCAATACAGATAGTCCCCAAGTGAAGGAGCGAAGATCTAAAAGCCACACGTAGTTTTTTTACTGGTCCAATGGCTCTTCCGACTTTTAGTTCTTCCAATATGCGAGACGTATAATTTTCTTTCCCCGATCCAAATTTCTGGATTACGTATCTCTTTGCCTCATTTATGAGTGTCTATTCTTGTTCCTTTCCCTAGGTCTTAGCACCGTGAATGCCTTTACTAAACTTTCACGAGGTCAAAAGACAACATATCTGAGAGATCTAAAGCGCGACGCCGAGACTACCTATGCTAAGGGAATCCTAGAAGGAAGAGGAGTTCGAGTCCAGGATGGGAGTATATTTTTCTCCGTATAAGCATTGAATCTTCCTCCAGCGAGTCTCAAGTGAATCGGCAGCCTTCCACTTTTTTTTTTTTTTTTTTTTTTTAAAGAAAACCAAGTCTTGATATTCTAGGAGGAAACTCGCTCCCGAGGATGTCTTTGAAGTGGAAACTACGCCGGAGGAAGGAGTAGCCATACCTTCAATTGCGGAAACCGCGCTTTGATGGTAACTAAGACATTGATGTGCATTATCCCAAGACATTTCCATGACTCAAGTGGTGGAGAATACTTTAGGGATCGCTGGCGCACTTGTAGTTAGGGTTTCTTGCTCGGTTGTTGATTGGTTACTACGCCACTTTCAAACCTCCATATCTGGGTCCCTTATCCGGTCATGTGTTGATCGGGGATTTAGCGCTGCATGTGTACATGCCACAACCAAGAAAATTACTTATCGATTTGTGCTTGTTGTTGCGAGGAAGCTTTGTATTCGATCGACTTACACGTACAACGTGATCGTCATACAGCTTCGAGGATGTAATCTCGAAATCGAGGTTCCATCGTGATGTGTAAACTTTGACCTTAATGTTCCTTGCTATTGAAGGTTTCTCGATGTTGAAAAGTTGCTGGTCTAAATACCAAGGTCCTTCCAAGCAGACATGGTGGAAGAAGTAGGAAGTGAATTCAAAAATTGTGCACCGCAATCGGGTTGAAAAGGTGGATCTTCAGA
The DNA here is from genome assembly GCA_023529315.1 of Papaver bracteatum. NCBI lineage: Eukaryota > Viridiplantae > Streptophyta > Magnoliopsida > Ranunculales > Papaveraceae > Papaver > Papaver bracteatum. The sequence continues at coordinate 7,500 of JAJJWX010001488.1, read as the reverse complement.
GCACGCAGGGGAGGTCTTTTCTACTTATGGAGTCGTACTGCTGTTGAAAACTTTCCTTTGAATACGTTTTTTGTCTTTTGAACTTCTTATTTTTAGTTTTTTTTTTGAAAGGCAAATAAAACGCCTAGTTCATGGTTTTGATTTTGGGTTTCTTGGGTTGATAGATAAATGTTACCTTGATGGTTTTGGATTATTCTTTTGGAATGAATCGTTTAATAATGAATTGTTTTTGGAAATGATGTTGTCTTGGTTATGATTGAAAATGTTGCAGGCATCCCAGGAAAATCCCAGAACCGGGTTTGGTAGATGACATGGGGTGAAACATAACATGGCTATTGGTTTTATCATTCCTGGAATTCTGAAAAGCAAAACCATGTATCTTGTCTAGGTAGGACTTGGTTTTAGGTCTCTCGATGAAAGGAAACCCTCCGAGTGTAAGACCGAGCTTTTTATGGGAAGTACCGCCATGATTGTGGAATTCCCGTCATTATCGAGTTACCTCGATAACCGAGTCGCTGCTTCTCGTGGATCGCTTGCTTCTAACTCAAGTCCTTAAATATCCTTTTCAAGATTGCATGACCGATAATCGGTTGTCCGTAACCGAGTCGTCGATCTCCGAGTGATCGCTCTTCTTCTACCATCTTGATGTTCAGGGTTTAAGCATGATATCGATGGTTTGAAATTGGACATTGTAAATCAAAGATCAACCTCCACCGTGGTCGCCAATTGTTTGAGGTGAAAACGGTTTCACTTTGATTTTAATTTGTGTGTGTGGGTGAGAAACGACTTTAAACCCTAAACAATGTACTGAAGGAGTACTTTAGATTCGAGAGATCAATCTTGCACAAGTCCGGCCTAAACCAAGAAATGGCCTGTTCCAGATTTGCTTCGGTCACAAGTGAAGGAGAATGGGTTGGTTTTTTGGAGGAAGTAAGGAAAGGATGAACCATAATAGTTGATTTCGGAAGAGTAGTTGTTTTCTACGACTTGTATTAGAAAGTGGGAAGCTAACAAATGGAAAGCTAGCAAAAATTTTCAATGTGTATGCTCTTGAATGAACTTGTTGTTCGATGGAAATAGCCAAGACCTATTTATACAAGTCGGGTGAAACATAACTCTGATCTCATTAAGGAATGGAAAAATGGGTGAGTAAATGGGAGGAGGTGGTAACTGTTAACGCATGGAATTGATGTCCCTTAAAAAAGAGAGTTTCACCATTAACTCCCTGTATTTACTAACCGCCTCACCCTTATGACACTTTCTTTATGACGGCGTAGTGTACGCCGCACGTTGTAAAACCGCCAAACCAATACCCAAAGAGGATCCCAGTTTGTGATATGTGTTGATGTCTCGAATGTTTTGTGGAAAAACATGTAGCATATATTGTTGCACAGCAGGTTGATCTTGGGAGACTTGTTTATCTTAGCCGACCTTCGACTGGCCGAGATTTTACATCTTAAGAGGAAAGGTAATGCTGGATTGATCGTTTAAAGAAGCTTTCTTTTTGGTGGTCGCATAGGGAAGGCCGGCATGGTGGCGCTGCTAGGTTGGCATGACATGCCTTGGCGCGGTTTGGCGTGGCCAACCTGGGGTTTTTGGGCCAAGGGTTACCATGTGTTTTCTGGCAGTAACTTGATTTACCAGATTTGCTCTTGGGATTGAAGAGGCCACCTGATTGTCGATGTCTTCATTTTGTAGCCGCATAGAATGCCAAAGACATGGTGGCGCAGAATAGGTTGGCATGTCGTTGGCATGGCATGCCTTCGCGCCATTTAGCGTGGCAAACTAGGGTTTTAGACAAAGGTTGCACCATGTGTTGCCTGTAACCTTGACGGATTAGATTTTGCTCCTGGGATTGAAGGAGACGGGTTGATTATCGCACGCCTGCGTTTTGGTAGTCGCATGGGGAAGGTCAAAGATAGCGCAGGCTAGGGTCGCGCATGGGGCCATGCTGCTGGTGTGTTTGGCATGGCACGGGGGGACAAGGGCTTGGTGCGTTTGACGCTTGGCATGGTGGGGCTGGTGGTTTGGCATCGCGCGTTGGCACATGGTGCGATAGCATGTCAGGGGCTGGCAAGGTGTGTGTTTTGGTTTACATGGGCGGGGCTGGGGTTTGGCATGCCGTTGGCACATGGTGCTGCTATCTTAGCTAGGCCACAAAGGTGCTTGGTTTCCATGAAGGGGGCCAAGGGTTTGGTGCATGGCTGTGCTAGGATTTTCGCGTTGGTCCGTGCTGTTAGCTAGTGATTTTAGACTGCTGGTGATCCCATCTTTAGGTTGAAGGTGGTCAAGTGATTGTCGCAACCCTTTGTTTTGGCATCCAAACGTTGTACATGGAATGTTGGGATGGCTGTCCATGGTTGGTGTGCCCTAGCTGCGACACGCGGGTCAAGTATGGTTTTCCATTGGCACATCAAAGTACCGCATGGTTGGTATGCCTTTAAGCGCCAGAGGTGGTTAATGGGCACAAATTTTGAAATTGGCACAATGGTGCGGTTGGCATGGTTGGCATGCCTTGGCGTGGTAGGTTTGGATAGTATGGTTTCCATTGGCGATTAGTGCGGCCAACTAGATAGTCATACTCAATCTATAGAAAAGTATATCAAAGAGTTTTATATCTCTATCTCTAATTTAATCCGAATCAGCAAATAGGAATTTGTGAGCCCGATTGAATAAAGAGAAATAACTTGAATTGCCAAAGACCAATGTTCAAGGATCAATCAATTTCAATCAACAACCAAAGGTTGGATTTACGATTGATCGATACAACGCACACAACCATGATATTTCTATTATATAACAAAATATAATGCGGAAAAGAAAAAAAATAGTCACTAGAATATTATTAACGAGGAAAACCGCAAATGCATAAAAATCCTGGGACCTAGTCCATCTTTGAACACCATACTGTATTAAGCCGCTATAGACACTAGCCTATTACCAATGAACTTCAGACTGGAATGTAGTTGAGACCTAATCAGTCTCACACGGATCAAGGTGCAGTTGCGCTCTTTGCATCTCAGAACCCTAGCGATGTTACGCACTTGATTCCCTTAGATGATCTCACCCACAACTAAGAGTTTCTCATTAAAGTCAAGACTTAATAATAAATTGTCCTACAGAAAAATTATTGAATAGATAAATATGTCTCCTGAAATACATGAGTTTTGTTATCTTTTGATAAATCAAAGTCTGCAGGAACCAATTAATAAACCGAACTATATTCCCAGAAGAACAACTTAGATACAGTCAATACCTCACAATATCTTAATAGATGTGGCAAAATTAGATATTGTGGAATCCTAACCGATAGAGACGAAGATGTTTGTGACTACTTTTAATAACCACCTATCGAGAGATAAATCTCAAGCAAATCTTAGCAAAGATAATACTCAATCACAATAGTAAAGTAAGATCGAACACACAACTACGGAAAAAATAGTTGGAGTCAGAATCACAATCCCAATGAAGTCTTTAAGTCGTTAACCTATAGGGTTCGTGAAAAACTTAAGGTTAAAGGAGAATCGACTCTAGTCACTTAGTATCACACAGGAGGTATGGGATTAGGTTTCCCGATTCTTTAGATTTCTCCTTTATATAGTTTTCAAATCGTGGGTTTACACGATCTTAGTTACCTTGGTAACAAAGCATTCAATATTCACCGTTAGATGAAAACATGAATTTAACCAAGCTATATCTTTCAACCGTTAGATCAGACTTATTTTGTTATATACAAATGAAATGTACCCTCATTAGGTACATATTTAACGTGCCTAAATGTGTACACCATGTTAGCTCAACAGGTAGTTTACAGGGTTGTATATGAATATTACAGAAAAGGCGAGGTATAAACCACCTAAGCTATTCTTTTATTATATAGTCATTAAAAGTGATTATCTATGAGTTTGAGTCGAGACAATACAACAAATCGGTTCACACTTTGTGTGATCGTCTATGGATACTGAGATCGAGACAATACAACAACAAAGTGTGTTTACTTGATACAAAGGTTCGGACTTAACCAAACTCAATAGGATTCACGTATCAAGTAAATAGGAATTAACGTTTGTGCAATTTACTTTAATTATAATAAAACAATTATAATGCGGAAATATAAAGTAAATGACACAACAAGATTTTGTTAACGAGGAAACCGCAAATGCAAAAAAACTCCGGGACCTAGTCCAGAATTGAATACTCTCAGGATTAAGCCGCTATACAAAATAAACCAACTTCGTATAGTTGAGACCAAGCAACTAAACCTATAGTTCACCTAGTTCCGTCTGTATTCCCACGCCTCCAACCTGTAAACAAGTCACGTACTTGGACCAATTCCTTTGGTTCGTATTCCAAACATTAAAGGAACAACAAATCTGTTTGGTATCAACTCTATTCAACCAAGTGATATGAGTTGCACAAAGGTTACCTTGTTTATCTTAACATAAACTCCTTTGCCAGGTTCCAAGATCTATCTTATGTTCAATCACCCAAAGGTAATCGTTAAGATTAAGCCAATCAATACCTTTAATCCAAGGAATGTATTGATGCCGATCTTCCTCAATTAATCAATCCAATCTACCACAAGGATAAACCGATTATTAATTGGATCCTCTTTTCCCAAACAAGTATTGTGCACACCAAAGATTGTAAAGCCAAGTTAGAAATTTTCAATATCTTCTTTGTCTTCAAATCTTCTTAGATCTTCAATAAACACCTGCACACAACTACTTGAATCTCTTGTGATCAATCACACACAGAAGGGAGTCTGTTAACAATGGATTATCACAAGATCGTCTTTAGATCTAACAACAGTCTAAAGATCCATGTCGAAACCTTGAACTAGTTTGAGTGAATCTTATATCAGAAGAGAAGATTCTCAAGCATAAACAAACTAGGTGCAATCAAAGTTCAACCACCGTTAGTCAATCAAATCAATACGAAAACTAAAGATAAACCGCAATATCTAGTTTCCCACCAATTGGTCGCGCTAGAGCTTCTCAATCCCAAAGAAGACTTTAAATTGAGCGGCCGTAAGAGATTTCACCTAATTAGATTACTCTCCTCTCCGATAGGCGGCTTCACCAATAACAAAGACAAAAGAGTAAGTCTATGTTACGCAGGATTAGTTTGCTAGAAATGCAAACTCAAAGTATTTATAGACAAGGAAGTTTGGACACCAAGGAATTTCCAAAACCGAAAATATTCTCAAGATATTTTTCATTACTACACCAAATTCGGTTTTCATAATTCCTGTGAATGCACTGTCCAAAAATATGATCGAAATCTCCTTGGAAAATCTTTAATTAGCAAATGCACATTACTAATTCTTATTTTCCATATATAATTAAAAACCCTTAATTAAAAAGATTCTTAACTTATTTAAATTCGATCTTGGGATTTACTTCCTTCTTAGCCTTTAAGGAATATCTTTGAACAATATAGAATAAGCATTAATGCACCGTGTTCAAAGTGTGTCGACATCTTACTCTTGCAAGTCCTTTTTCATACTTACTCACTTGAAACCGATTTACCACACTTCCAAACAAGTTTAGAATTGGTTCATCTGACTTTCAAGAACTATGTGATTGATCAAGTAACACTCAATCACAAACTCATGGGCTTACGGTTCTACCAAAACAAGTTTCGGTTCTACCTCCATGTGAGTATTGTGCATAGTTACACTAGCTTACCAAAATTCGGCTGACTAGGTACTAGGATCGGTTCCCCACATATATTTGGTATCTAACTTGTATGCACTGCACATGTCCATAGGATCGGTTCCCCTTCCCAAAAACGTGTTGCACATGTTCATAGGATCGGTTCCCCTTTCTTCCATAAACCTTGTTGCACCTCATACAAGGATCGGTTCCCCTTGTGATGCACTGCACCTCTTACTAGGATCGGTTCCCCTTCTCCCAATAATTAGTCAGACACTCAAAGACCCGATCATACCCCAGGTGATTACTTAAGATCGGTTTCACTAATAAAAGTCATACCAATACATAAGTCAGGCCTCATGTGAATAGTTTTACCAAGAACACAAACAAGTCATGAGCGGTTATACTAATCACACATATTGGTCGTTCATAAGATATGCAATGAAGAACATCCCCAATAACGCCTGGCGATTTCCTTTTCGGTTCACAACACATATCATGAACTTACTTCCTTAGAACACATGTAAACATTGTTCCCTAGGATGAAATCCTCACCTCATACCCATACATAATCACAATAGCATTCATACGATTATGTCGATGTCTTATATACAAAGTTTAATGGTTAAGCAAGAAACTTCATATTGTATTCCTTAATACTATGTCTATCTAGAGTGTTCATGCTTCGCAGTTTTATGTTTTCAATATGCACGACTTGAAAGATACGTTAGGGAATGAAACAGTTCAAGTCAAATATCACTAACCTCAAGTGGAAGGATGATGTTGTGGTTGTAGCTCCGTTCTTCTTCACTTCTTCAAGTCTTCGCAATACTTGTAATGTCTCATCCTAATACTTTCAAGCTAACCTATACGAAGTTGACTCTAGTACATTTAAATCAAGCGACTCTTAAATGAGTTTTGGTTCACTAAAATATGACAACCAAACTTGACATACCAACGCTTGGTGGGTTCAACCGAGCAATGCTCTAACAATCTCCCCTTTGTCAATTTTAGTGACAAAACTCTTACATCATATGGATAAACAAATTACAAGAATTCATTACATCGCTTGATTCCGAATCCAACAACACATAACTCGCATTCATTCAATCCTTAAAATGCAGCAGTACATCTATAATAACAAAGATCATACTCCCCCTAAAGGTTAGATAGGTAGATTTTCAATCCTGCGCGTCTTTGTTATCCCAATCATATGATATGTTATTCCCCCTTAGTCTTTGCTTCCTCATTCATTAGATAAACGTTCAAGCACCATTGTCCTCTTCCCTAGTGACACCAATCAACCATAAAATTGATACCAGCATCACTTGTTTACTCCATATATTTCTCCCCCTTTTGTCACAAAAATGACAAAGAAACGAAAAATAAAGGACAACACGAAAAGGATCTTACAAATCTCAAAATAGACTTGCAACTTGTTGAGTCAAGCACGAGGGTTCCACATACCATTTTTGATAACCAATATCAAAACCGAAACTACTAGTAATTACGTTTTGATATGTTATCATGGAAATAATTGCCGAAGCAATTTTCCCAACTAGTTTAGCAAACCAAAAATTAACTAAGAAAGTTAGTTCCTTTGCTAAACCGATTGTATAAATACAACCGCTTCATTCGATAAGACCAAAACAAAGATAAACTCCATTTTTCTCATCAGGGTTCTAATTATCCATATAACTTAGACCTTTAGATTTTAAACAATCCAAATACTAGGTTAGTTAACTAGCATTTCCTTGTTTAGGCTTTCGATAGACTTGAATAACCGAAACCTCCACTTTGATAAGTCTAACTAAGATCAGAATTAACTTAGTTTATCTTATCC